>BQNB010062319.1:0-20083 GCA_026074375.1 Tanacetum coccineum | reverse complement strand
CAACCCTCAACTCACATTTAGACAAAAGATCATCCTCTAGACCAAGTTATTGGTGACCCATCCAAACCTGTTATGACTCGTCAACGACTACATACTGACTCTGATGTTTGCATGTATGCATTAACCGTTAGCACTATTGAACCAAAGAACATCAAAGAAGCTATGGCTGATCATAGTTGGACTGAGTCCATGCAAGATAAGTTGAATCAATTTGAAAGACTTCAAGTCTGGGAATTGGTTCCACATCCAGAAGGAAAGAATGTTATTGCTCTCAAATGGCTTTGAAAGAATAAGTGTGATGCAGAAAATATTGTGGTTCAGAACAAATCTTGTCTTGTGGCTAAAGGTTATAAGCAAGAAGAAGGCATTGATTTTGAGGAGTCATTTGCTCCTGTTGCTCGTCTTGAGGCTGTTCGGATGTTCATTGCTTTTGTTGCTCATAGGAACATCACTATCTTTCAAATGGATGTCAAAACGGCTTTTCTTAATGGTCCTTTGAAAGAATAAGTTTATGTCAACCAACTTGAAGGGTTTATTGATTACGAATTTCCAAATCATGTCTACAAGTTGAAAAAAGCTCTATACGGTCTTAAGCAAGCACCTCGTGCATGGTATGACAAACTGTCTTCTTTTCTAATTGAACACGGGTTCACTAAAGGTATTATTGACATGATGTCATGGGGGAGACATATTACTTGTTCAAGTATATTTTGATGACATTATTTTTGGATCAACAAATCCAGATTTTTCAAACAACTAGTTTTTGCAATCTAATGAAAAATACATTTTGAATGTCGATGGGATGCGTGTGAACTAAGTTCTTTCTTGGACTTCAAAGGTTCATCTATCTCTGGCATTTTCATAAGTCTGTCGCAATACGCAATTGTATGTGTTAAAGAACATGGTCGGGATTGAGTGTGTTTCTATGAGTACACCTTTGCAACGGAGAGGGGGGATGCTGATTTACAAGCTCTCAATACTGATCAAACGACTATCCTCGTATGATAGGTGGGCTTAAGTACCTAACAGCCAGTCGATTCAAACATTGCATTTTGCTTACTTTTGTATGTGCCTCGTTAATCAAGCACGTTCTCAGTCAACACCTTTAAAAGGGGTAAAATGGATCTTTTCGGTACTAAGACAGTCCTATAACATGGGTATGGTTTTCCGAAGGATTCGGAATTTTGAAACTTAATTGCCTATTCAGTTGTGGACCATACGGACTGTATAAGATGATTGTAAAAGCCACTTCTGGTGGATTGCATACTTTCTACAAGGCTAATGACGTGATGTTGGAGTTCAAAGAAAACAGATTGTACTGCAATGTCAAATGCTGAAGATGATAGTTTCCTGTCTGCATGTTGTGCTAAAGTTATTTGGATGTGTACTCAACTGCTTGACTATGGATATAAGTACAACATTCTAAGATGAAGCACATTGACATCCAGTATCATTTTATTAAAGAACATGTTGAGAAGGGTACTGTTGAAATTACTTTGTAGAGACAGAATACCAACTAGCGGATACTATTTACTAAGGCGCTTCCAAAGGGAACGCTCATGAGAATTTAGTCATCGAATTGGTATGAGATGTATGACTCCAACTCAGTTGGAAAGCCTGACAAAGTTATCTTCTTGAAAAGCTCATACATCAAAAATATGTAAATAAATTTTTCAAAAACAAAAGATTTTTTTTTCAAAATACCAAATGATTTGACCAATTTTTATTTTTTCATAAAAAAACTTAAATTAACAAAATCTCATGCTTAAGTTCATGTTTCCGAAGTTTTTTTAAAAAGCTCTTCAAATTGAAAATCGGAATCATTGACTCTAAGGGGAGTTATTAGATTTTTCATTCACAAAACATCATTTTCAAAATTAAATAAAAACAATGATTTCTCACAAAGAATGAATTTGAAAATGTTATGGTTTCAAGGGGGGTTTTTATTTAAGCATCTTCATTTTCGAACTAAGTACTCTACATGATTTCATTTCAAGGGCGAGTTTTTGGAAAAAAAATTCATTGTTCAAGGGGGAGTTTGTGAAAATTTATAAACAAATTTCAAAGAACAAGGTTGTGAATTAAAAAATAAAAAGTAAGGGGTTTAAAAGTGTTAAATTTCAAAAATATTTTCGGTGTGTATAAAAAGGGGAGTCATTTTCGATTTTCACTTTTTATTATTACCGAATCCATTTCTGAGTTTGAGAAGAAATTCATTCTAAGCTTTCTAAGTTCATTACAACGATTTCAATTTCATTTCTTACTCAAACGTAAGTAGATTAACGTGTTTTGATTGATCTTTGATGGTTTTGGGTTACCGAGTTTAAACTCGGTAAAGATGAAGATTACCGAGTTTGTGTGTGATTGAATTTTTGTTGAATATTACACATTTAGGATAATATTAGGCATCGATTAAGTAAAAATGTGATAAATGGCCTTACAGTGATAATAGAATGAATAGGATTGACTTTAGTTTGAAACTCGGATGAAGATTACCGAGTTTAATTTTTTATCGAGTTTAATTATTTGCTTAAAGTGCTAATCTGGAAATAATATCATCATACAATGGATCGAGTTTGGTTTTAATAAGTTCATATGAATCATCGATTGTTAAACTGTAATAGTCAAAAAATCTTTAAATCAAAAGGTCAAAGGTCGATTCTAGTAAAGAAGTTCAAATGTCAAAATTAGTTGGGGCTACAGTTTACTTGTGGAAATGCAAAGATTGTTTTGAAGGAAAGAAATATGTTGTTGACTAATGTTTGTTGATGCTTAAATGTTGGAATGTCTGTGGAACAATAGAATCAGTGTCTCATCTATGTGTTGTGAAAACGAAAAATAATTTTGGCAAAGAAAACAACTTTTCATGAATTCTAAGCTGTGGGTCATATATGTCTATTCGTAATTGTTTAAGTGGACTAAGTCATGTCCGGTTTTGGCCATTTTCTGCAATGAACAGAATGAGGAGTGAGTGACTTAGTGTCCATCATTATTGGAATTAGATGTGTTTGTATTACATCGGTTTAAAGATTTAACAAAGTGAAAAGAAAAACTGTTTTTATAAACTGTGGGTCATATATGTCTATTCGTAATTGTTTAAGTGGACTAAGTCATGTCCGGCTTTGGCCGTTTTCTGCAATGAACAGAATGAGGAGTGAGTGTCTTAGTGTCCATTCAGTTGTGGGTTTGTGATTACATGCTTCTATGTTATCTTTATAAAGAATGTTTTTGACAAAAGTTTCTGGAAAAAGTTCTCAAAATCTGTTATTGTGACAAAATGATACTCTTTCACAAAACAATTTTAAGAAGTTGAATGATTTCTCTTTAATTTTTCATAAAAGAGTATTGCTTTAAATCAAAAGAGAAATCATCATCATTCTTGAAAGAGTATCATGTCAAAAAGAATTTCTGGTGAGGATATTCTAAAAACAGAAAGAGAGAGTTAAATCCATACGCGAAAAAGCAAATCAAAAGTGTGTTCGAAAAAGAATTGCCAGAACACACAAAAATTGGTAAATCAAAAGAATAAAGCGTATGGCATGTGCTAGAAAAAGCAAGAACGAGCACATGGGAAAGAAACTGATCAAACATATGTTCAAAAAGAATTGCCAGAACATATAAAACAGACAGAGTGGAAAAAGACAAAAATGTCAAATGAATTGTTTGTTATCTAACATCTCAATTGTATTCATTTAGTAATCATCATGGCACAACAACAACATGCAGCTGATGTTTATCCAGATGAACTGTGCCCTCCGAACAAGAGATATGATCTTATGGATGCTAACAAGAAAGTTGATCTCGAGCATGTGCAATGTCCGCCAGAAAGCAAAATTCTGACAAATATCATCAAGAATCATCCATTACGATTCAGCATTGCAGCTTCTTCATCCGTTCCATGGATTTATATGGCACAGTTCTGGCATACTTTGAAGGAAGACGGATCAAAGTATCGGCTCAGGTTTATGCTAGACAAGAAAAACTCACTCTTACACTGGATGACTTCAGACAAATCTTTCATCTTCCACAAGCAACTGCCAACAATCATAATTCATTCGTGCCACCACCATCATTTTCTGACATGGTTCCATTCTACAAGCAAGTATTGGGATTTACAATGGAGTTAAAGACACAATCGAATTTCAAGACTACTGGTCTTCTGCAGCCATGGCAAACGTTATGCAAAATATTCTCCAAATGCTTAACAACACGTGTCACTAGATGGGACCAACCGCCATTGCAGATAATGCAAATGATGTATTGCTTTGTCAATAACATTCATGTGGATTATGCAGAGTTACTATGGGAAGGACTCTACTATTCGCTTCATCATCCAACATCTTCGATTCCATATCCAAGATTTACAAAGATCATTGTCAGTCACTACATGACTATCTTTCCTGACATCTCAAGACGTGCTCGAGACATGTATCACAACTTGCAAGATGATGATATCATGAAGAATATTTTTAACTCAGGAAGACACAAAAACAAAGTTGGAATGCAGATACCAGCTTGGATGATCACTGATGAAATAAAGCACACGGAGCATTATCGGATGTATGCGGAGGTGTTTGGGATAGATGTTCCTCTGACTCAGTCACAACCGACTGAGTCTACCCACGGAACGCATAGGACAACTAGCGCCCCTAGGTCACCTAACCCTGATAAGGAAGCCGCAGAGTCAAGTGCTCCAAGACGATCAACTATGATTCGTCTTCGTATTCCTGAAAGGAGATCCACACGTCTTACACCACCAGCTCCAGTGCCAACTGTTGACAAAGCAGATGAGATGATTTTACAAGATACATTACAAGTTAGTCTTGCTGAGCATAAAAGTCATGAGGAGCAGGAAGCAAGAGAAAATGTGGCACTGGTTGATGAGCACTTGGCATCTGAAGAAATTGAAAAGATGGTGGATGGACAAGAGAATCAAGAGAATATTGTTGATGATAGTTCAATCCCTAGGAATGATGAATCAAATATTCCGGGCACTAGGATAGAGCCCCGGCTATAAGAAAAGTCCGAGGTAAGATTGCTAAAGAAAAGGAGGTAGAGATTACTCAGGAGACTCCAGCGGTGGATATTACTAACGTTATTATACCATGTAATGTAACTGATAAGATGAAGAAAATAACTAATGATGGTATGATAAAGAGAAGGGAGAAAGGGAAACTAATGTAGACGAGACTAGGAATTCACCAATCCCCACACCAATTAGATCTCCTAGGATTCATACTAATCTCGTATCTTCGAATACCGAGAAACTCCAGAAATTGACAGATACTCCTCATACTACATCATCATCAAGTTCACCTCACAAAAAGTTTAACGATAACGAATCGCCTCTATCAATGTTTAAGAACAAAACCTACTCGCTTAAACGCTATAAGAGCCTCTTATCACGATTTACAAGGACGTTAAATGTTACTTGTTTGCACATTTAACGGTCTGGTACATGCCAAGAAAGTTATTCCCGATACACTTATACACTTGCTGATAATCTTCATGATGTAATGGTTGAGACATTACCCACTATCATAGACAAACACGTTAAGAAGCAAGTTATGCAGCAAGTTCCTGAACAAGTTCAAAATCAAGTTCCAGTGTATGTTGCGGAAGGGTTGATTCTGGAGAGGCAAAAGGCTAAAGAAGAGACGAAAAGATTGATTGCTAAAGCTATTTTGCAGGAACGTGGAAATATTCAAGCTCAAATCTCGACACAAATTGAGAATGCAATTGCCAATGTCATTCCTTCTCAAGTTGATGCATCTGTTCAAAATTATATGTCTGGCCATATTCTTCATGTTCATCCAACTCAATCACAAAAATCCTCTGTTCCAGAACCAACAATATCAACTATACCTTGCTATGAAAGCTGATCCTCAATTGCAACAACAAGACATAGCAATTGGTTGGCCTTCTCCGACGAAGTTTGAAAGAAATACAGTACTTAAAAAACTGCATGTAAAGAACTCCCTTCCGTTCGACCAAGAGATCAGGACGATCTCATGATGATGCTCATACCCGAAGGGAGAATAGTGCAAAGCGCAGAAACATTGTAGATAGAAGCCTTATGTATCTGGGAGTCATCATCTGGACAAGTTATTCAAGAGAACAAGCTCCATCAACTTCTGAAATCAAGAGCAAGTATGATGATTTTGATTTTTGGCCTGACTCTAGTGCTTCGGCATGATGATGAAATACCAACGAAGGCAAGTATCACAAGACATTTATGGAAGAAGTATCGCCTACCATTGATTGAAGCTAAAGCTGAGAAAATGGCTAATGAAAGTTGAGACAGAGATGTACTTCAGGAGATGAGCATCAGTATCACATTGATCAGATGAAGAATTTCTTGAAGAGTGACATTGTCTGGGAGAGTAGAAAAGAAATTCTTGTCTCTCCACATCCCCCGAAAGACCCACAAAACCAATATTTCATAGTTTGTCAAAAAGATCCAAGCTACAGCATTTATTGTTCTGATTTAATCAGACCTTTTGTATTTGAAGGAAATTCTGGACCTGAAGAGATAGTTGTCAACTTCAAAGTTTCCAGCAATTATCTTTAACGATGATGATATTGAAGAACGAACTTCCAGATGGGTGAATAAGAGTGTAAAGAAATTCAATCCTTATGCTCGATATGGTGTTGAACATTGGAAGAATCCTCATGCGAAGATCTTTTACATAAGGAAACAGAAAGAGCCTGGAAAACCAAAGGAAGAGATTTATTCAAATTCAAAAATCGTTCAAGTCATCAAGACGTACTGGGAATTGGGTCATGAACACAAGTTTATCACAGAGATTGTTGCAAGAAGAGCTAATGATTGCATCGTATCAATTACCGAGCCTGATTACAAGAATCTTAACAAGAACGATATTGAGGACATATACTTGTTGATTATGAATGGCAAGATACCAGATTATGCAGATACAGGATTGCTATGGTCTTTATCAGTCTTCATTAGAAGTTCAGTGATATTAGAAAGAGTGTATGACTTCCAGCTTGGAATTGAAAGCTATCAACAGAAGGTTAATCTCACTGCACCAACAATAACTTTCCCAGGAATTGAAGAGCATGATATGTTCTCCATCATCTATGAGCCTGTGCATGGAATTATTTACAAGAATAGTAAGAAAGAGAAACGGGTGATGAGACATACAGAAATTCATAAGTTTTGTGATGCAACGTTAAATAGAGTGTTAGAAGGTCTGAAGAGTTATAATAATGATGTCAAGTATGGATACGTACAAAAAGATCTCACCAAAGATGAAACAGAATACTTGAAGTTGTTTGAAGAAGAGATTGAAGAAAGATTGAAGCATCGAAGGCAGATGAGAAGATGGGAGATGTACGTGAATGGAAGACCACTTGGATTAAGAAGAGAACGTCCTGAATAATTGACCCTTAGGGGGAGATTGTTAGGATCATTAAAAGTGTCGATTATGTGATTTTGTATTATTTAAGTAATTAGTGTTTATGATAATGTCCAAAGTAGTTTTAATAAGGTATATATGCTAAAAGAATGAAATAGCAAAATTACCAAAAGTATAGGGACTAGATGTGACAAGTTAGAAAAAAGGAATGGGAAGCCTCCTTCCCTACCTGATAAAATACCTTCTAAGTCTGCATTAATGGTGATTCATTTTGTAACAAACTCTTCATTTTCCCATTCCATTTTTATAGCAATTGAATTTCAAATACTTGTCCTTCTCTACTATTCACTCTATGCATTCATGTTCGATATGATTCATTCAAGATTCATATGACCTATCAAGTTTTTTGAGCAAAAGTGTGTTGATGAGGCTTTAAAATGCTCGTACGAGTTCAACACACGTCTTTTTCAGAGTATACCATATCGTCAATTTTCTTATAGCAAGGTCCTGGATAAAAGATTAGAAGACAAAGGTGCAATTCCTATCTCGGTTATACAATGGTTACAATGTAGGAAAAAAATTAAACACACATGTTGTACAGGGATCAATACGCCGTATCCCAAACCCTAGGATACGTCGTATTGTTCCTGTAAAAATAATTAAATATTTTTAAAGTACTGGAAATTAAAATACAAAGTGATAACGTCCAGACACATCCATATGCCGTATCTAGAGGGGTTCGATACGCCGGGTTGCTTCCCTGGAAGCACTTTTGTTTCAGCTAGTCGTTAAGTTCGACTTTTCCCTTTCTTTCTCCTCTTACATATCCAATCATTGGGTGTTTCCAATACCATCCCTCATTAATGATACGTAAAAGTTCTCGATAAGCGTCGAGGTTATCCTTTGAGTGGTTGAGGTACTCTGGATACTTTAAGGCAATGTACTCTTTTCGTCAGCATTAAATGGGTGGGGGGGGGGGGGGGGGGGGGAGTACTTTCATCATCATCGAACTCCTAATTTTACAGACTGGTGGTTCAAGAGTGGGATCATCTCTGCATTCTTTATGCCCCTGATTGTCTTAAGCATTGCTTGTGTCCATATTTTCCTACCAAAGATATTGTAACACCCCTAAAAATCACAACAACGCAGCGGAATACCACTTGGGGTGCTACTTCATAATACACAGCGCTAGATACAAGAGAACGACCTCTAAATGTGTCGTTTGTAAAACAATCTCGTTGATTTTCTAAAATCAAAATAATAGTTGTCCCATAATTGCATCACAATGAAAAGCTTGAAAGCGACACAACGAGATTTGATCATTTGTAGAAATCCAATTATGAAATCTTGTCAATTTAGACTCCAATGCACATCAGATAATCCAAGCATCTAATTCACCTGAGAAAAACATGCTTAAAAACGTCAACATAAAGTTGGTGAGTTCATAGGTTAGTTTAGATATGAATAATAACCCAAAGGTTTCCAAAGTATATATGACCATTTAATTCCTTAAATGTCCTTTCAAAATATATGTATGATTTCTAAAATCAACAGTTGCAAAACATGCCAGACCATTTAAATCTCCAAATAGTCGCCAAAACATATAACATAGGACCACAAGATTTTCCCCGTGATAAAGCAAACTGCAACTATCACAAACATATAAACTTCCCGTGATGAAACAACAAATGCAAACATCACGAGACCCTGATTACGTTTCCTAAGCTCATGACACTGAAGCTCGACGATCTTTCTTGCAATAATATATATTGCAATTTCTGCCCATTTCCTGCCCCAGTTAGATTTCTAACAGCCAAACATCCCCAAATTCGACAGCTATAACGTTCATATCCCGTATAGCTAGTCAACCCGAATGGGGAGTCGCTTCACCAAATAGATCTATTCATAACATTCGCTTCTTCCAATGAATAATGTAATTCAACTACATCTATGCAATTGACAGTTCATGATAAAGGGGCTCAACTTGGGTTATCGCTACTTAGGCAACACGTAATCATAATATAAAATTGATCCACTTGTGTCCATTTATAAAACGATGCATGTTTTCACCCCAAAAATATATAAAACAAGTAAAAACAGGGGAGCTATAAAACTCATAATATCCTTTAAAAACAATCACATTGTTATAAGATAACCCAGTAAGTAAAGAGTTTGTAGACAAGCATGTATTCCCTCTCGCGAGTTTATAAACATTCAAAAGATTGAAAAAAGCGAGTTATTGAACTCTCCAAGATGATGAAGAACGATTGGCAGATAGGCATCTAATATGCACAATACGAACGGAAGACGAAGCGGCTCGATCAAGAAGTTGCAACTAATCTTAACGGTTAAGATCCACTAGCCTAGGATAATGTATTTGGGTTTCCCGATGAATAGTCACATCAACGCGACACGTTGATGAAGATTTAGATTTAACGTTGTATGGTTTGGTGGTTGGTTAAATAAATAAATTGAAAATATACGCAAAGTGTGTAATATATATTCTTTATATATTACTTATGAAAAATAACCCTTATCTAATTCCTACCGTGAATTATATAACAAAGACAATCAATCCAAAGATTAATGAAAAGTATAATATACCTTGCAGGTATTATATAATAAGTGTGAATAATTTATTTAAACCAATTAGTTTGACAACCATTTAATTAATGAAAAGGCTTTGTACAAAGGTTGACACATGTCTTAACGTTATGAATTAATCAAACCATGTTTGTAATAGTTTATAATCATTATAAAATATAATTAATATTTTATAAAATATATTTCGTTTCTTCGACGGGTTGCGTCTAAAACAGTTCGTCTTATTGTAAAAGTATAGTTTCCGTTCGTTGTCAGGTTATTATACAGTTATATTTTAGTATATCTTTAAAATATAACTTAGTTCCTTTATCGGTTTATAGAATAATAGTAGTTTCAGGGAATCGTAAATATAGTAATTTATATAAATTTCATCATGAATTCCCCGTTTATATAACGTTTTCCATTTTTCGCAAAACTCGACGTTTTCCATATTCAATATATATGTTGCAATTGTTAACGTGTTAATATTTCAAACACTCGCGTTTTTAGATATAATATATTTATATATTTTATTATATCTAAACTAAACCAAATAATAAACGTTATATTTATTTAACCAATTTAAACCACCAATTTAGTCCGGTTTTTATAATATAAAATCTCACGTTATATTTATTTGTTTGTTGATTTGCTATATAAACTAAACGAACCCTCGTTGTTTCGCTAAACCAAACGCGTCCTTTGTGTCTTTCTCTCTTAAACCAAACATAACCCTTATGTTGTTAAACCCACAACCAAACGCGGCCCTACCCGTTTATAACCAAAACCAAACGCACCCTACTCGTACCAAACCCAAACCAAACACCCCCGTTTGGCTGCCATAATACCAAACGTCCAGAAACAAACACCCCCTTATTATGAACCTGCCAACCAAACGCACCCTTTTTGGTATTACAACGAAAACCAAACGCACCTAGGCGGTCCACACAGCCAAACACATCCTAATTCGATATTAATATCAAACAAACGCACCCTCGGTGCGGCTGCCATAAACCAAACAGTCCATTCGGTTGTTTTTCATTAACATCCAAACACCCTCTGGGTTTTCACTATCACACCCGACGCACCCTATAGTGGCGGCAGCCCACCAAACCCACCCCATGGTGGCGGCTGCCCAACCAAACGCACCCTATTCTGTTAATAACCAGAACCAAACAACCCCTTTGGTGGTGGTGGTTTTACCACCGAAACACAACCGGAACAAAACACCCCTCGCTGCTATAACAAACCACACGCACCCCTTGGTGCTTAGCAAAAAATCAAACGCACCCTATTTGTGGGCTAACCGGACAACCAAAAGCAGCCCATTTGTTGTTGTTTATTTGCCACGAAATAGCCACACCGTCGTGGTGGTTTTCTCACCGAATAAGCATCCTGGTGTAGTCTTTAATAAATCCAACCGCACCCTCTTAGTGCTAAGACGAAACCACACGCACCTACGGTGGTGATGATGGCATGGTGGTGGCTCGGCTGCCGGAGAGAGAGAGGGAGAAAATGGCGCGTGAGAGAGAGTGACCTAGTGGGTTGGATAGATCGGGTGATGAGGATCAATTTTGGGTTCGCCGGAAATAATAAGAAAAAATATAAGTTCGCCAGATCATAAAAATTTATCGGCCGACGGCGGCGTGGTGATGGCCGGCGGTCGGTGGCCGGTGGCTGCCGGAATTTGAGAGAGAGAGTTGAGTGATGAGAGTAGTGTGTGTGTTTATTTGTGTTAATATAATGAAATAATAAGTTTTAAATTTTATTTATATATTAAACTTATAAAATGAAATGGCAAAAGAGTCTTCTTAGTATAGGGGTAATTGTGTATATATTCCACAGGGTCCACATGTGTAATATTGTGTTTCTTTTTTCATAAATAGTGGTTGGGAATAGGTTGAGCGACCTTATCAGGATATTTAATTTGATCCGATTATACTTGCCGACATGGCTTTTCACTAAGCTTTTGTAGGATTTTTTGGTGGTTGGTAGGGGTGTGGTGGGCTGTTTGTGGGGATGTTTAATTTATAAAAAATTTTAGTTATTTATTTAGTGATCCGGTTTACGTCTCCCATCTCTTTTTTACCTAGTGCTTCCCCTCCTTTTATTCGTCCGAAAGTAAAACTAGAAATAAACTTTTAACCCGTATATTCGCGTTATCAACAAACGTTTTCGAATAAAATGATGACTAATTTATTAAATATTTTTATTTAATAAAAAGTGTAAATTAAATATAATTTAATTATTTTCTCGTTTCTAAATCTTGCGAGGGCATTTCAGTCACTTATGACTGTTTTCGGGTCGCGGTTCTAAACTAATAAGTGTCTGGATTGTCGTTTTACATCAAATTGCTTTGGTCGTCGTATAACGGGAAAACGTGATTTTAGATACTCGTTTTTTGATAATTTCAACATTGGAACTTACTTACCTTTCTCCTTTAATTACATTCCGAATATTTCTCGTATGTTAAGCGTAGTTGGCAAGGTTATATGTAGATGAGGCGGTTGCGAGACATGGAGTGCGCGTGTAGAGTATTCCTGATAAAGATGGAATGTATATTAAGGTTTTGGGAAAGGGATGTAGAAGTCGTTTAGGTAACATGTTGTCGGGTATGTGTATGCCTACCATCCATAGTTGGCATGGTCAGAGTGGGCGTTCTTTTTTGGAAATTGGAAAATAGTTTAGAGCTTGTGTGAGAAATTTGGTGGTAGCTGGGATACTCACTTTCCGTAGAGGTGAGTTTTCCTACAAAGATAGTTATCATTTGAGTATTCGATGTGTTTTCATTGGAGGTATTGTATGGAAGAGGAGGTAGGTCGCCTGTTTTATAGGCTGAGATCAGAGAAAGTAAGATGACTGGACTTGAGTTGGAGCAGAGACAGATCTTAGGTAGTGGGATTAAGGAAAGGCTTAATAAAGCCAAAGATCGTCTAAGAAGAGTTAAGTTGATCTGTACGTAATGCTAACTTTTAGGGTTTAGTGTTGGTGATTATGTTATGATGAAAGTCTCACCTTGGAAAGGTGTAATACGTTTTGGTAAGAAAGGTGAGTTAGCATCTAGGTATATAGGACCATTTGGAGGATTCGTGAAAGCGCATTGACCCTGTAAGCCTCTATCGGTTAAGATTTGCTCCGATGGAGCGGTGTATCGGGAGTTATTTGTGTGGTTGTTTAAAATTTCGTAGAAACCCATAACAAATCGCGTTGAGTCTTTTTTTTAAAAGACGTTGAGCTTGTATCAACTCATATCTTAATTTCAGAACAATTCATGTTTGATGAGTTGCGGGATTAAGATGTGAATCACGTTGTTACACAACTTAAGGTTTTTGAGGAATTTCCTCGAGGACGGGCGAGGCTCATGTAGTTGGATGTTTCTCTTCGTTTATAGGTTTGTTATGTTGCTATCGTTTTAATCTTGTGGGTGTAATGCCACAAAGTGATTAAGCTGTAAGATCTCCAATAGTTTAAGGTTAGTTGGAAGTCAAAGCGTAAACTTTGATCGTTTATATGGGTATGCGGAAGGACTATTGAATGATATAGTATCCGATTATTGTTTGGTAAACGATTAGAGTGAACCTTTTGGTGGGTTAAATCTCGGGACCGAGATTTCCTAAAATGAGGGGGATACTGTGACATCCGTGGTATTGAGCGGTTGGTCGTTTGTTTAGAATTTATGTGAAGCGTTTATGTGTGTTCTTTATGTGTTTTATGTGTTTGTAGAAGAGATATGTGTATGAGATTGAAGTACATGATTGATGAATCATGATACTAGTTGAAATAAGATTGAATGGAACATCGATTCTTTTGTAAGCTTTGCGTTGTTTCAAAATGTGTGTACTAATATTCTGTGTATCGTATTTGTTATGTAATTCATATTATATATATATATTTAAGTTTTAGCTATTTTAGAAGATCTCTTTGATTTACTTTCTACTTTTTGAATTAGTTAGAATTCAATAAGTATTTTTGAATTGCTAGTATAAAAGTTGCGTTTTTGTAAAAAGGTTTTACCCAAATTTAGCATAAGGTTTTTATGAAAAACTTAAGGTAAGTAAGATAAATTAGTTAAATTATTAATTAAAAAAAAAATTTATATATATACGTAGTGTAGGGGTGAGGCCATTCGGTCACAAATCAGATCGGACCGGCTAGGGGGCCGGACAGGACGAGGGACCGAATTGGTCTAAAAAGCCGGAACGGTGGACCGGACCGAAAATGGTACGGTACGGTCCGGGTCGGGTCCGGTCCAGGTTACGGTCCTCGGTCTGGCCGGTCTTTAATGGCTTAATCTCGGGTTTTTGGTCGGACCGGACCGGACCGACCGGACCGAAGACCGAATTGGTCTAAAACCCCGGACCGTGGACCGGACCGCGGTCCGGTCGGTCCGGTTCGGCCCGGTTTTCCGGTCCTATCCGGTCCACCGGTCTATTTGCTCAGCCCTAAAGTAGTGTTTGGCCGGTTTATGGATAAATAGGAAAAAGGAAATAAAATTTGACTATAATTAGGACTCTATTAGTATAAATACAAAACCAAGAAAAACCCTAAATCACTTTTCTCTTCCCCACCTTGTTGTTGGTCGAAATCCCTCAAGAGAAGAAAAAAAAAAGAATATTTTTTTATTAAGATTAAGTTGGTGATTTGGTGTTTCAAAAATCAATGATTAAGGTATGTTTATAAACCCTAGTTTTTTAGTTTTCTTTAAATCATGTAACAATAAAAATGATAGATCATTAGGGTTTAAGAATATTCTGTAACTAGTGGGTTTTGATCATTAAAAATTCTTTTTTGGGAGATTTGTTAGTGTTAAGCATGTGTAATTAGGGTTTTAGGGTTTGTAAATTCGGAATTAAAAAAACTGGCAGTTTTGAAAGGTCATCTTGCGAGGGTCATAACTTAGTCATACGGATAGATTTTATTGATTTTCTTGAGCCTAAAATTATATACAGAGAGTCTACTTTCCAACCCCATAGGTTTCATAAATTAAAAGTGAGTGGAAGTTAGTCAAATTTCCATTTAAAACAAATTTCGTTGTCAAAATCGAGTTTTCAGGGCAGATTTTGTGTTGTCGTTATGAGGTTAAAAAACCATATGAACCCATACGTCTTTTTAATTAATGGGCTTGCTACCTGTTAGCTGGGTCATGATGTTTTATGATTTTTTGGATTTTTGTATTTTTTGCCTAAGTACTTTAAATGAGATCTGCTCAAAGCTAAACTTTTTGAAGGTCGGAATCAAGGTCAAAGTTCTGGACACTTTGTGATGTTGATGATTTTATAATAATGGATACACTCAATATTATTTTTATCTAAATAATCAATAGAATCTACATGACTCACTGTGGAAGTTATGGGATTGGTAAGGAGAAGAACCAATTCAGGTGTTTTAATATTATATTTAGGAGTCATCCTTGTGGACTATAAAAAAACGGGGATATTATGTGAAAGTTACGATTAGGTTTTATTAGGTAATTGAGGTTAGCTAGTTGTGAAGAGTATATGGATGAAGTTAAATCAAAGATAGGGTATAGAGTATCCTCGTTATGATTATTACATCGACTTGTCGAGACGGACCTGACGCCCCACCACAATTGCATGGGTAATTGTGTGTATTGTTTGCAAGGTTAATTGAAGAGTTTAGATTTGCTTTGCATCGAGGTGAGTTTTACAGTCCCACTTTTTTACTTATTTTGGGATGGA
Organism: Tanacetum coccineum; assembly: GCA_026074375.1. Lineage (NCBI taxonomy): Eukaryota > Viridiplantae > Streptophyta > Magnoliopsida > Asterales > Asteraceae > Tanacetum > Tanacetum coccineum. The sequence goes on along the minus strand of BQNB010062319.1, from coordinate 4,422 downwards.
AATGATGCAAAACTGTTTTGAATTTGAATGTGTTATGTGTTTTTACAATGTCGAATATATGATTGGTAGTGCTATTTTGCTATCGTGTTATGAATTGTGGTTAAGGCATGTGCATGTAGAGATTGGCCATGGCTTACTGTCGACCCGATAGGACTTAGTAGTCAAGTGGGTTCGTCTTGCGCGGGACAGATTGTCTGGGACGGTAGGGGTCGATCCCACCAGTTTTTTGTGAATTGTTTTGTGTTTGAATAGCCAAGCATGTTGGTAAAATGTTGTTTTTTGTGATACGCGGTGTTCATAAGTTGAGTCTTAACCTATAACTCTCACAAACAATTTGATTGACGTTTTTAGCTTCATTTATCACCTCCACTATTTGTCTTGTCAGTATCAGCACCTATTTCAGCATCCATAGGAGACGGAGAGTCACAAATTATATTTATAGATGTGTCATCCTGTGGTTGTGCAAAAGGTCCTGTTGGAAAGAACGCTTCACGTTTTGAACTTTCATAACTTTACCCTTGCCGGCCTTTTGTATGAGAGTAGGCTTGGTTGAATTTTCTTTAACAGGCTTCGGCTTGGGTGGATTAGAAGTTGAAGGCTTTCAGGGTTTTTCCTTGGTTACCTTAGGTTTCGGTGCAGGTGTTGGTTTGCTCGACTTCTCTTTAGCAGACTTCGGCTTGAGTTGCTTGGCAGTTGCAGGTTTCTTCTTTTCTCCCTTTTCAGCTGCAATTTTTCGATCATGCTTTGCAAACATTTCCATGTAAACATTGTAGTACGGTGCGTTCCTGTTATTGTTCGAGATCAACTCATTGGGAATTGGCATTCAAAAGAATTCATCTTCTTCGCCTTTGGGAACGAATTTGAGATTACCAAGTGTGAGATCTTCTTCAGCAAGATGAAACGGAGATGCTGATCTTTGGTGAATATTATGTTTTCTTCCCAAATGATAGATAATCAGCTTCGTGAACCGACAATAAGGAATAACGTGAGGCTTGTCTTTCCTGTCCTTTTTAGTAGGACTGCCCAGATTGGCCTTATCAATGAGAAAGGTCTGAATAGCTTGTACAAATTCTTCCTACATAAGTTTAGCATAGTCAACATTTGTACTTGTTATTATGCCCCAAAGCATCTAAAAAGAACTGGGTATCTGTGCCTATCATACCCATAAGTCTTGCCTGTGAGACATTGGATGATCATAGACAACATTGCTCTCCAGGCCTGATACAAGTTATTCACCTCCATTCTTGACACAAAGTGAATTACCTCTGTATATTCCAGCTCATTCACAAAGTCCTTAATAGCATCACTCAACGAAGGTGACACAAACTGGTGAGCTTGATCAATGGGTGTTATCTCTAAAGCTTTCCTCAGAAGATTAGCATCCAATATGAATCGGGTTTCATCTAGCTAAAAACTGTAAGCTCCAGTCTTTGCCTCATATGTAAGGGTGTTCCAAAATTGTTGAATGTAGATAGCTAGAACCGAGGCTGAGGCAGTGAATGCCCTGAAGAAGTTTGTGTTTTGTAGAATATCCATAGAGATATGAAAGATTGGATTCTTTTTCTTCTTTTGAAGATCCAAAACAAAGTTGCTCTTTTCAATGGGCACCTATGCAGCAAATGGAAGTATCTGATCATCAGATCTTGTGGGAGCAAGAGCAGGAACATTCTCATCAGCCATTTTTTGTCTACACAAGGATATCAACAAAGACAGGCAGACATGACATATATTTTAATGTTAGATGAGAACATTGACATGCTTTGATTGATTATGGTGAGATTAAGTTAACGTTGGTCAAGGATATCCGATGAACACATACAAGTTAACAAGTCCCGGGTGGGTGTTAACGAGGTAATTGTGCTTTTGGATTGGTCCTTGAGAGGGTATTGGGACTAATGCGCCAAAACATTGAAATTCTAGTCCAAACTGCTACCCTCATGATACCAAACCGCTGCGAGGTGGAATGAGCAAACCGCTATGACGTGATTTGAACAAACGCTCATGAGAATAATTAAGTCAAACCGCCATGAAAAATTCCATTTACTCAAATCGCTATGACCAAACAGCTACGAATATTATATGCATTATAATCAAACCGCTATGACCAAACAGCTATGAATATTATATTCATTTTAGTCAAATCGCTATGACCAAACAACTACGAATATTATATTCCTTTTAATCAAACCGCTATGACCAAACCGCTATCGATAATTTATTTGATTAACTCAAACCGCCACGACCAAACTGCTAGCATTATTTTAATAAATATATCAAACCGCTACCAGTTAAGAAAATTTCAAAATAACAGTTTGGATTATTTTAATAATAAAAAAAATCTTCATCAAACCGCTACCTCGTAGCGGTTTGCCTGCTCAAAAAATAATATATTTATTAACATCAAACCGCTATCAGGCATGACTGAGCAAACCGCTATCAAACATGACTAAGCAAACCGCTATCAAGCAATTTTATCAAACCGCTATCAAGAAGCATAGCAAACCGCCATCAAGAAAACTTCACTTAAATTTAATTTTCTTTCTTTCTGACTATTTAAATCATAATCCAAGGCAAGCTATACCACTCAGAACTCCTGGCAAACAGATCTAACAACCTACATTGACACATTTCATTCCAATCAAGCCAGACATGATCATTAAGGCCACAAAAACCATTTTAAATACTTAAGGGGGGCATGCAATAAAGTTTACTACTTAAATATGACTTTATATTAACATACAAACACATACAACTTGATTCCAACGACAGAAAACTGCTGTTTGACTTTTGAAGGTCAAACGACATGCAAAAATTAACAGATCAGGCAATAAATTGAAAGAGGATATCAACTAGGCATTAAACAATCATTATTAAAACCATGTAAACAAATCCCAACAATTAAATCACACCCCATTATACTCTACAGGCATTCGATCAAAAACGCAAATAAGATTACTCTTAGCATCTAAATAATTTTGGATTATACGAAACCATTTCTGATCGAGTAGTCTATAGCCCTATCCGCACCTATCACAGCCATTAATTATCAATTACAAACAACATTTAACTTTCTAGAAAAATCCTAGGACAAATCTAGAGATTGTACTCATTTTAATGTGTTTTGGACAGATTCCTTTAACCTATGTTATCATCTAAAGGTACTGAACGAGGTTTAATGATTACCTTAGCAAGAGAAACACAGGAAATCGATATTTAAGGGGGGACAAATTGGTGGCGGTTTGCATATTTGAGTGTGTGTGTTTTTAGTTTGACCAAGTTTTGTGAGTTTTGTGGAAAACTAGAAGGGGGGTGAATAGTTTAACGCTTTTTAATTTAAGGTTTTAAAGTGTTTGTAGAAATTCTAGATTCGACTTGATATGAATTCAACACTTGCAAAATATGAACAATATACTTATCTAAACAATTAATAGGATAATATGAGAAAATAATGAAAGACAAGAGATAAGAGTAAGAACAATCAAATCACAACGCGAGGATTTATAGTGGTTTGACAACGAAGCATCTCTTCGCCCTACTCCACTCCTCGAGCACCTAACTCGAGAGTTTTCTTCACTATGTCAACAAGCTCCCTTATGGCGGAGAAAACCTTACATAACTTTCGCTTATCTTGATTTCCGACACTAAGCTAGATGTCGAGTTCTAATCTTAGCTAGAACCAATCTACCACAGCTTCACAACTTCACTACACAACTTTGCTTCACGACTTGATCACGACTACACAACTTCTTCACACCCTAGTTTTCTTCACACCACTACTTCACCAAGCCAATACTATAATCACACCTAACTAACACTACTAGGAAAGATCACCAAGATCCAACTATACTTACAACAATCACCAAGATCTATCAACTACACAACTTTACAAGATTTATAAATGATTTACAAGTTATGATATGGATGCAATAAGATTGCAACAACACACAAATGTGTAATACTTCTTCACTTGATGGTAGGAAGTATTCTTCTCTTGCACTTGAGGATTTAAGCTTTGATCACTTAGAAACAAAGCTTTATGATTAAATGATCAAAGGATTTTAATGAGATGTGTGGGCTATTTTTGATCAGAAAGAATGAGTGCAAAATGTGAGAAAATAGTGGGGAATAATCCAGTATTTATAGGACATTCTGGAGGAGGGTCTACCCATGGACGGTCCCCTTAAATAGGTGGGCGGTCCCCTTAAAGATAAGGGGGCCGCCCGTGTATTTAAGAGGGCCGCCCGTGTATTTAAGAGGGCCGCCCTAGAGTGGGCACTCCCCAATTTATCCTTTTATGTAGGGGGAATTTTCTGGAACTTTCTAGCCGTTTTAGGTCCGAAAAATTAAATTTCAAAATGTTTATTTTGAATAAAACATTTATTTTAATTGTAGAAAATATTTTGTAATGTTTATAAAAATGTT
>BQNB010062318.1:21353-36127 GCA_026074375.1 Tanacetum coccineum | reverse complement strand
TAAACATGAAAAGGAATCAGGGGATAATATGTTGGGATCAAAAGACTTCATGATGATCTTGGAGATAATACGGCTAAGGTTAGAGTTACTGCTGCTAAGCATAACTTAGTACTGTTTGTGATATTAGTGAAGAATATGCTAAGTAGTTAGTACTGTCAGTTACTACTGCTAGTATATATTACTACTGCTAATGGAAGTTAAGACTGCTTAGAGACTTAGAAGAAATACTACTAAGTAGTTAATACTGCTAGAGTAAAGTTACAACTGTTAGCATAAAGTTAGTACTGCTAGTGTAACTTAGTACTGCTGATGAAGAATGAAGAAAATATTCTATGTAGTTACTACTACTTGTACACAGTTAGTACTGCTGGAATAAAAGTTAATGCTGCTGGTTACAACTGTTGAAAGATTGCAACTGCTAGAAGAGTTTCTACTGTCAGAAGGATAAAGATGAAAATTGCTTATCAAGATTACTTACGGGATAAGTATGAGATATTTTTGTAAAAGATATGTATATCTTATTAAGTTATAAGATTTGCAGTATCTATTTGAATTATAGAAGATTTGTAGTTATCTTGTAAAAGACTCCTTGGTGTATAAAAGGAGATCCTAGGTTATGGTTATTGTGACATATACACATTTATACGTTTTTGATATATAGCTTCAAGGTTGTAAACCCTAGTACTACACAGAGTACTCGTATTATTGATAATAATATTAAAGTTTCTCAGTAATATCATTGTTCATACAATTTACTGTTTCATTAATATTCTTCTAAGCATTAAAAAGTAGATTCCGCATACTCTTTAGTATTCATAAAGTTTCTACCATAGTTGTTTTGGATTTATCCAAAGTAACTTAACCTTTACAAGCTAAGGAATCGATCTTAAGTTGGGATCAACAAGTGGTATCAGAGCTTGTGTTCTGAAACTTTGATCTAGAAGAAACTAACAAGAAGAACTCTTTACTCACAAGGAAGAGATGGATCTAGAAACTGCACAAACCACTACTACTGCAAAGTTGCCCATTCTCAAACAGGGTGAATATGATATGTGGAGGCTAAGGATTGAGCAATACTTTCAAGTACAAGACTATGCTCTATGGGATGTCATAGAGAATGGAAACTCATTCAAACCAGTAGCTCAAACAACAACAAATGCTGATGGTACCTCAACTTCACTAATACCAGGTCCTGTAACTACTGAAGAAAAGGCTCAAAAGAAGAATGATGTGAAGGCAAGAAGTATGTTACTGATGGCACTTCCTAATGAACATCTAATGACATTTAATCAGTATAAGGATGCTAAGACTTTGTTTGCTGCTATACAAACAAGATTTGGTGGTAATGAAGCCATAAAGAAGACTCAGAAGACTCTTCTGAAGCAAATGTATGAGAACTTTAGTGCTCCAAGCACAAAGTCTCTTGACTCTATTTTTAACAGGCTTCAGAAGATTGTAAGTCAGCTGGCTATCTTGGGTGAAAATATTTCACAAGAAGATCTCAATTTGAAATTTTTAAGAAGTCTGCCTTCTAAGTGGAATACTCATGTTGTGGTCTGGAGGAATAAACCTGATCTAGACACTATGAGCTTTGATGATCTCTAAAACAATTTCAAGATTGTTGAACAATAGTTCTCAGAATATGGCTTTTGTGTCATCCCTTAGCAGTACTAATGAAGTTAATACTGCTTATGGAGTTAGTACTGCTAACACTCAAGTTAGCCCTGTTAGCATTCAAGTTAGCACTGCTAGTACTCAAGTTAATACTGCTAACTTAAGTGATGCCACTATTTATGCATTTTTGGCCAGTCAACCAAAAGGGTCTCAACTTGTACATGAGGACCTTGAACAAATCCATGAAGATGACTTAGAAGAGATGGATTTGAAGTGGAAATTAGCATTGCTGAGCATGAGGACAAGAAGGTTTTTCTAGAAAACTGGTAGAAAGATCACTATCAATGGGATTGACACAACTGGATATAACAAGTCAAAGGTGGAGTGTTTCAACTGCCACAAGATGGGACACTTTGTAAGGGAGTGCAGGGGACCTAGGAACCAAGATAGCAGGAACAGGAATCAAGACAGCTCTAGAAGGACTATAAATGTGGAAGAAACTTCTTCTAAAGTCGTGGTGGCTATTGATGGAGCTGGTTTTGACTGGAGCTATATGGCAGATGATGAAGTCCCTACAAACATGGCTCTTATGGCTTTTTCAGACTCTAAGGTTACTTATACAAGAACTTGTTCAAAAAGTGTGTAAAAAGTTTGAAAACTCTTAAAACTTAACTTGATGATTTAAGAATAGAGTTTAACAAATCTGAGTTCAATTTAGCTACTTATAAAAGAGGGTTAGCATCTGTAGAAGATCAACTTGTCTTTTACAACAAAGATTGAGGTTATTTTTTTATGGAACAACTTGCGTCTAAAATTGTTATCTTCATATAAAGACTAGAAAATTAGTATGCTTAAAGTGAGTTGGAAAGGCTTAAGCAAGAAAAAAGCAATAACTAAGATTGTAAAATTTTGATAATGATCTAGAGTCTAGACAAATTTATGGGAGTCTGATAACTGATAAAAATAGAAAGGGTGTGGGGGTTTGTAAGCTATAATGTTGTTCCACCTCCCCATATAGGGTTATTTTCACCCCTAAATCTTGATTTGTCCTACTCTGGTATAGAGGAGTTCCAACAGCCTAAGTTTGAAGACTATGGCCTAAGACTAGTAAGAGTGTTAGTGAATAGTCATTTCTAATGTGGTTTAGGATCTATATGGCCCCATTAGTTGAGGAGTTGGTGTCAGATGATAAGTTAGAAAAGAAAACTGTTTTTCCTACTGTTGCTAAGATAGAATTTGTTAGACCTAAACAAAAAGAAAAACCAGTTATGAAACCATTTAAGTATGCTAAAATGTACAGGTCACAAAGTCCTAGGGGAAATCAAAGAAACTGGAATAATCAGAAGTCCCAACAGCTAGGAAGTGACTTTGTGATGTACAATAAAGCTTGTTTTATCTGTGGAAGTTTTGACCATGTGCAAGCTGACTGCAATTACCATCAAAGGGAAAGGGTGGTATCTGAGAATAGTTATACAAGGGTGAATTACAATTATTCTACTAAAAAGGCTCACCCTAGTGCTCACAACAACATGGCTTCAAGAGCAGTTTTAATGAAAACTGGCCTAAGACCACTTAATACTGCTAGGCCTGTTAATACTGCTCATCCCAAAACTACAGTTTATAGTGCTAGACCAATGTTACGTTTTTCTAAATCAGCACAATCAACTATAAAGAGGCCCTATCAAATAAGAACAACATTAACTAACAAAAATTTTAGCCAAAAAGTTAATACTGCTAAAGGAAAATTTTATACTACTAGGCCAAAAGCAGTTAATACTGCTAGGCTACATTCAACAGTAGTTAATGATGTTAGGGCAAAATCAAGGTTAATGTTGTTAAGGCCTTAGCATGTTGAGTTTGGAGACCTACCAAACTTAATAGTGCATCAATTACTGCTTAATCAGAAAGATAGTAACTATCTGATTCACTTACCATGTTGTCTGCTTTGAGACACTCCAGTAACGAGAACGGCTAGTGCAGCTGTGAAACCCTGTCAAGAAGATTCATTTGAATTCTATCTGATAACAGGCAGTATTTATACTGATTAACAGGGAACCGTGGTTATTACAACCTTATTCGCGGAAGTGACAAAGACACTATCGTCCATATCAGTTGATTATCACTAACGTAAACTTACAGGTTATACAGTGGTGGCAGTATCCCATTCCAGCTGAAGTTTGATTCATTACCACATGCTCATGCTCAAACTACAAAGACATACTATAAGCATCATGATTCAAGAATCATAAAAGCTCAAGAATTAAAGACAAAGACTTTTGCAAAATCTGATATTAAAGATAACTCCTCAGAAACCAAGCTTCAGGAGAGATTATTAGAGAGCTTTCAAAAAGGTGCAAAGTATGAGCATGTTGGTCAAGACACAAGATCGCAAGGTGGCAAAGACGATCAAGACTGAAGGATAAATATTTAAAGATCTCGGACATAAAGACGAAGTCGAAAGACAATGACAAAGGCTAAAGATCAAAGATCACATAGCATGAAGGAACAAGCCTACAACGTAGACAAAGACAAAGATCACAAGAGCTTAATGACAAAAGCAATCTCATTTGATCTCATAAAGGAGTGTCACAATGAACTCACTTCGGGGGAGATTGTTAGCCTCAAATATTGAGTCAAACAAGGAAGTTCATTCATTACGTGTATTAGGTCTCGTTTATGTAAGCTGATCGGTCACGTGTATCGGGCGTAAGCCCAAGTAATCCCGAGCCCAGCCCATAGAAATACCATAGTCATGTAATCCTCATGGTTTAACTATAAATACCATTCTTTAAGGATGGAGAGGGTGTTCGTTCTTATTGTAATTTTCACTAGTAATCAACCATTCTTATTTTCTCTCTACTTTATCTCTCTTGTTTCTCTCTCTAAACTTCTTCCAACTTCTCTCTTATTTTTCTACTTGAATTCGTGTTCCAAGATATGAAGTGAAGTGATTATCGGGGTTCCGACAAAGGTTGTATGAAGACTGTTACCCGATGGTATCCTTTCTACACAATTATGTTTCCTTATACATATCAACAACGATACAGACAAAAGCTAATTTTCTAAAGCCTAACATGCACATCCATCACAAGAAGCAACACCACTAAGATCTACATTCTAGGTTTCATACAATCATAAATAAACACAATAGGAAGCATAGCCAAGCATGTTAAAGATAAAACAAGAATAATAAAGAATCAAACAACACATAGACATATTGAGTGATTAAAGATAATATTTCTTGATTAAAACATGAATTTAAGGAGTTACAATAGGGTTTTGAGGCCTTAAAATCGTCCTAAAAGCTGCCTAACAAACTAGGGTTCGTCCCTTATTTTTACTCTAAAGTTACACACTTAAAACCCTAATTTCAAGTTTGTATATATAGGAAAATCGCTACGACGGCGTCATGTTTTACTCGTGACGCCATCATAAGAAGAATATTCTAGATTTTGGGCTGGGTCGTGCGATCTGACGCCGTCGTGAAATCTTGTGACACTGTCGTGGTAAGAATTGTGACGGCGTCACGTGTATATTGTGACGCCGTCTCCAGCCTTTGAGGAGAAATTCTTGAGCAATGTTGGTGTAGGTCCGTAGTCTTGTCCATTTCTTCTCCAAATAAGCCCAATTCACGTGTATCTCTTCCAAATGCCTCCCAAAAGCTAAATACCTTAAAAGGAACGACTAAATACCTAACTCACAACCCTTGTTAACCTGAAAGCTTAACCAATAAAAGTCCTTTTGATAGATTTGTCGGGTGCTCACGCCCCATCAGATTTATTTTTGATACTTGTATAAGCCTATGGTATGACACAAAATTATGACTGAGCAAATAAGTGATTTACTTACACCACCACCAAAAATAGAAATATCGAGTGTCGAGTGAATTCATCAAAAGTTCTTATTTCGTGAGGTGCTTAGTTGTGTTATCTAGTTTGAAAATTGTACGGGTATTGTCAAGGATTCATTTTTAAACTTTGAAACAATAATTGTTCTTATTTGAGCAATTATATTTTTGATAATCATTATCGAGAGGTTGTTGGAATTACTTTTCTTAAATGCTAAACCTGCTCGAGGGCTAGCAGAACTTAAGTGTGGGAGAATTTGATAATGCTCAAATCGAGTATGTTTTAGGGAGCGTTATTTGTCCTTTTGTATGAAATATTTGGTTAAATAAAGAACTTTTATTGCTAATATCGTGCAAAGTGATGTTTACATGTTTATAGTTAGCCAAGATAGAAGAAGACAAGAAAAAGAGAAGAGAACGTAAAGAAAATCACTTTCGATGATTTCCCGACAAGTGATGCTTAGCTGAGAGGTTTGGAGGCCATTATAACCCAAATACAAGTATCTAATCCATTTATAAGTTGTATGGGCCAACCCAACCCAAAAGGAAGCAAAAAGGAAGAAAAATGCCCAAGAAAACAACACTTTACATTTTGGAGCGAAGCCCTAGCCGCCTAGGCTGGAAACGAGCCCCAGAGGCTGACTGAAGCAATCTAGCTGCCCGGTTAGATCTCCAGCCGCCCGTCTGGCCACTTTATGGGAGAATTAATGAGCCATTACCCTCCAAACCCGATCATTTCCCTTCATTAACTCTGGAACTTCGTTTTCTTGCTTAAGGGACATGTATCTAGCCTGTATATGCATACTAGGGGGTCTACACAAAAAACACACTTTTACAACCCTTGACAAAGGTTTAGAAACCCTAATTACTCTCCCAAAAAGCTAGAATAGTTATGAGAATTCAATGAGTGAAGCAAGAACATGGGTATTGATCTTGGTTGCTTGTTGGCGTTTAGGAATTGGTATTGTGGAAACTAAAAGGGTGGGTTGAATAGTTTACACGTTTGTTTTACGTTTCAAAAGTTTACTTTCAAAAATCTATAGATCCGAGTTATATGTTCAATCAAATCACAATATGAACAAGCAATAACTATCTAAACTAAAACACGATAACAACAATAATAATGTAAAGAGATAAGGAAAGAAACAACCAAACCAAGACACCAAGATTTTATAGTGGTTCGGCTACAAAGCACCTCTTCGCCCTACTCCACTCCCCGAGTATCCGACTCGAGATTTCACTATGTCAACAAGCTCCCTTTAGGCGGAGAAAACCGTTTACACGTCGCTTACGTTATTTTCTGACACTAAGCTAAATGTCGAGTCCTAATCTTAGCTAGAACCAATCTACCACTTCACAAGATATACACACTCACAAGATCTACACTATCGGATCTACACAATATCTGAATCACACAAATACACAAGATAAATACAATAGAGTTTTGGTACTTAGAAGAAAGGAGGATAGATCACTAATTAACACTTCGTTTCTTGACGAATACGAGTGTTCTTCTCTTGCACTTGAATGAGAGGGAAGAGATGAGAAGAAAAGATTAGATCACTTGAAACAAGATCTAAGTATGTTAGTGATCAAGAGTTTTAGTGAGAGAAAGAAGGTTTAGAGAGAGAAAGAAAAGACTGAAAAATTTCATGCAAAGAGGAATATTTTTCTGCTGGGAATGGAGCAGTATTTATAGGCAGGGAATCCCAACGGCTCTCTGGGGGCGGTCCTGGCGGTCCCTTATATATAAGGGGGCCGCCGCCTAGACTCTGCTCCCTTTTTTGTCTTTTTGTGGGGAATGTTGTATCTGGTGTAGAAGCTTCCGTTTTGGGGGAGAAATTTGATTTTTGAATTTTAGGTTTTAAACATACTTTTTATTTTTGAATAGTTTACACCGTTTGTTTAAGTTCAAATGTTTACTTTCAAAAATCTTTAGATGAGTTATAAGTTCAATTAATCACAAATATAAAACAAGCAATAACTATCTAAACTAAAACACAATAACAACAATAATAATGTAAAGAGATAAGTAAAGAAACAACCAAACCAAGACATCACGATTTGATAGTGGTTCGGCTACGAAGCACCTCTTCGCCCTACTCCACTCCCTGAGTACCCGACTCGAGATTTCACTATGTCAACAAGCTCCCTTTAGGCGGAGAAAACCGTTTACACGTCGCTTACGTTATTTTCTGACACTAAGTTAAATGTCGAGTCCTAATCTTAGCTAGAACCAATCTACCACTTCACAAGATATACACACTCACAAGATCTACCTATCGGAATCTACACAATATCTGAAATCACAACAAATACACAAGACTAATACAATAGAGTTTTGGTCTTAGAAGAAAGGAGGATAGATCACTAATTAACACTTCGTTTCTTAACGAATATGAGTGTTCTTCTCTTGAACTTGAATGAGAGGGAAGAGATGAGAAGAAAAGATTAGATCACTTGAAACAAGATCTAAGTATGTTAGTGATCAAAATATTTAGTGAGAGAAGAAGGTTTAGAGAGGAAAGAAAAGACTGAAAAATTTCATGCACAAGAGGAATATTTTTATGTTGGGGAGTATGGAGCAGGTATTTATAGGCTGGATTCCAACGGCTCTCTGGGGCGGTTTGGCGGTCCCTTATATATTAATGGGCCTCGCCGCCCTAGACCTCTGCATCCCTTTTTTGTTTTTGTAGAGAAGGTTGTATTTGGTTGTAGAGCTTCGTTTTGGTGGGAGAAATTTGAATTTTGAATTTTCGGTTTTTAATAAAACTTTTTATATTAATTAGAGAATATTTTGTAATGTATTTTGTGAAAATACTTTTATAGAATTAAAAGTGAGGTTTAGAGAAAGTTATTTTTCTTGATACAATCATGTTAAATTAATTTGTTTGTCCTACCTTAAGTGATCACTTCATCTTAGACAAATGAAAAATTTTTCATTTAATAATTTTGTAAACGTTTATCTTTTGCTGTTAAACGTTTTTTATATTTTATATAATCAAAAGTTGAGAAGGTCGAAAAAATATAAATACATTTTTTGGATTATTTTTATTTAACAATCTCCTCTTTTTGTATGAATGATAAATATAAACCATTTTAAATAAAATTAAAGCATGTCAATTATTAAATAATTTTGTTTCATTTCTCCCCTTTTGTCGAATCAAAAAAAAAAAAATGATCCGTCGAGTTGTTGAAGGAAGAAAGAAATCGACGATATCAAGACTCCCCCTTGATGTATGCTCCCCCTTGTTCGGGGCACCAAGGGATCGACCTTACGAAGATTGTGTGCTACAAAATAAAGTTAAAAGTATAAGTGCAAGACAAATATCTTTTAAGTTAACACGTTGTATTCAATTTAACCAAAGAAGAGTTTCATTTAACCAACAAGAAACTCATACACTAGCACATCCAACTAATACATTCAACATATAAATTTAAAAACTAGATCTTAATAAGAGCTAAGACACATTCAAACAACATTAGTTTGAATCATTACAATAGAAAGTAGATAATCATAAAGACATAATAAGACATAGATCTACACGAGTTAATTCTTGAAAGGTAGAAGATGCCATAATCAAAAGAGGGGTTGTTTATTATTAAGCTTTTGAGATTGTTCAATTATGGTGAGGAGGTTGTTATTGAGGATGGAAATTGAGTAGAAGGACCAATGATGAGAGATTTGATAAGGTTAAGGTCATCCTTTAATGTATCGAATAGATTTCGGGTATTTAAACAACAATGACAGAATTCTGAATAAAGGTTTACTTGATCTAAGGAAGGTGGAGGGATGCATGGTGAGGTAGAAGGTGAAGGATTTATGGCATCAAATGCTTGTTGGAGATTAATCTCAAGAAGATTAGATAAGTGATGAAGTTCATGTGTTATTTGGTTTGGAGATGGGTTTTGTGGAGGTGAAAGAGATGGTGAAGAATTGGTTGTAGAAGGAGAGGTAGGTGTATTCCTATTAGGTGGAGGAGATGGTGGGAGATTGTGACTTTGTCTCCAAGGCTCAAGAATGGCCCTTCGGAGTTTTCTAGAGTAGTCATGAGTGGATTTGCTAGAGGATGACATTGAGATCTTGATGATGAGAGAAAGATGTAGAAGAGAAGTGTAGATTGATATGGAGAAGAATGATGGTTATATAGAAGGATTTTGGGAAAGGCATGGTATTGGAGAATGAAGATTCTAGGAAGTGTTTTGTCTAGAAAGGAAAGGATGGTTGGACCTAAGTAGAATAGGGTCAGAGTTGCAGAAAAAGAGGGGACAGGAAAATTTCGTGGTTTCCTGATGGCGGTCCCTTATATCAGTGGCGGTCCCATATATATTAGGGAGCCGCCCTATATTTAAGGGGACCGTTTTCTGGAGATTCGTGAAATTTTCTAGAAGTTTTAATTTTTAGAGTGGTTAATAAGAATTAGAAGGGCGATTATGGCATTTCCATTACTTCAAGAATCACATAATACATCTAAAGGAGAGAATAAGTCATGTAATGTGCTCAAGATGAAGCATATAAATGACTAAAATGTCTACTAAATGTCACATAGCAACCATTAAATAATAATGTAGACACATTATACACGTACTTGATTATCCATGATAGAGGTTAAGATAGTATTACATAGTAATAATAATAGTACGTATCCCTAGCAATAATTCTAGAGGAATATTTCAACCATCATTTGAGTCAACACTTGAAGCTTCTTCAGAGGATATGTAGTTAATTGATTTAAGATGAGTAGGATGAACCCAAGGTTTCATGGATGGCCAATATGATTTGTATTTCGATTTTCATAGATGAGGATTAATTTTGATGATGTGATCATATAGACGATTTAGAATCATTCCATATGGCATTGGATAATTTGGTTAATTTTTAATATTTTCAACTCGTTTGGTTATAAAGTAGGCAAAGTTGAAGGGAGTACTTGTTAGAATGCAATACATCATGTGACATGATGATGCAGTAAGAAATGGTGAGTCATTTTGAGTGCCAAAGGCATTATCTTGAATGATTTCATTCCAAGATTTCATGTCATGACGAAGTTCTTCCTTGAGGATTATGTTTGGAAAAATTGTTTGTCCGGTTGTTGTGATTGATTGGGTAATTTCCTTTGGTATTGGAATGTATGTTTGATATGGTGTGTTTGACTCTTGATTAGTTTTCAAAGAGTCGAGAGAGGGTTCTTTAGAGTAAGAACATTCTCCTTCACATGGAATGGAGAGAATTGAGGCAAATAACTCGAGTGAGAACTTAAATGTTCTTTTCAATGCCCAAAATGTTAAGAAGATGTTTAGATTGCCATCTTTGGTGATTTCCATTGAAGAATAAAATTCAAGTAGAAATCTTGGAAAAATTTCTTCATGGAGTTCATATATTTTTGAAAGTTTGATAATTTGAAAAAGGGTTTGAATATTATCGTATTTACTGGATTCAGGAGATATAGGGCGACCTTCATGGATTGACCTACATTCTAGGTTTCGAATGATGGGTTTTAAGATATCAGGAATATAGTTTTCGTTTGAGATTGTTAGAACGTATGATTTTGTGTATCGTAATTCATCTTCCAAGGTCATTTCACCAAAAATTAGAAAAGATAATTGTAGTGAGATTCCTTCATTTAACGAGATGCCTAGTGTGTGCCTAATGCAACAAGTGTGGAGTAACGATTAACTCGACCTAAATATAAAATCCTAAGAGTTAATCCAAACGCTGCTTAATTTGATTTTGCTCATCCAAACAAGTCGAAAAATACATATGAATTATGTATCTCGAAATTTGTTCATGAGATAATTATGCATGTGTTTGAAAACGTTTTTAGGTTGGATTAACAATCTATAATAACAATTTTATTATGTTCCTAACGTGAGTGATTTAAAAATAAAATTAGGGTTTTGGTTCGAAATCAGTTTTTCAACAAATTCACAAATGTATGCAAATCTTATATCTATGGGAAGCATATTAGTTATACATTGTATCTTAGTTGTCTTAATTGTACAAAATTAAAAGAAAACACGAAAAACCCCCAATTTTAATTTTTGGTGTTCATCATGAACCCTAGACTCAAATTGAAAGAAAATAGATAAAATGACTTACAATTAATGATCTTTGTGATATTAGGATTGATTACTAGTATTGATTTGATCTTCAATTGATGTTTTAATGGTTGAATTTGAGTTTTGGTGGGTTTTGGGTCGTGTTCGTCAATGGCAGCAGATAAAGGAGTGTTTGTTTTTGTGTTTTGAAAATTTTTGTTTAAGTGTTCCATATTATGGTCTGCTGATGGCGGTCCCATATCTCCTGGCGGTCCCAAATATATTGGGGGGCCGCCTATATGGGGGCCGCCCTCAGTAAAGGGTTTTGGACTTGAGTTTTTGACGAAAATTTAACAAAGAGGAGTGACATTTTAATTTGCATTTCGCGAATTAAAAATGCTTAAAGTACTTCGGATGAAGTATTCAAGTTGTCACGACACGGAATGGAACACGGACTAGAATCGAAACTAGAAGAAGGAGAAGCGGACACATAAGGTTTATGGAATGTGTTCCATCATTCCTAAACCAAGACGTAGATAGTTAAACGATTCACGTTTAAGGGGTTTAGTAAGAATGTCGGCGATGTTGTCGACGGACGTATATATATAGCAAAAGACGTCTATGCGAGGTGCATCAAGCATTGGTTTTGGATGATAATCGAAGGATATCTATGGCAAGCTAAGTTTGACCATATTAAGTACTAAGTTACTAATGAGTAGCATAAGATTAAAGACCTAAGCATAATAGATTAGTAAATAATATAGATAATAATGTCATAAAGCAATTTCCCTTATTGCTCACTTCTTTATGTTTCTCCACGACCTTCTAAGACTTTTTCTGACTGACCTTACTCCACCACGTTGCTCATCTCGTAATTGTACTTGACGGTTGATGATTTCGGTTTGGCGGGTGTAAAATGGTTTAAGGTGAAGGTCAATGTTAGGTGGGTTTTGAAAGACTTGAGGAACTTGATTGGTTAAAGAGTTGACATAACGAATGGGGGAAGGAGTGCTTGCACGCGAGGTCCCTTCATCATTCCCATCGTCATCATCATCATTGAGATGAGATGAGGATGGTTGATCGAAGGTGGAAGAATAAGAAGTGGAATGACGACCTCTTCTCGTGCCACGATCTCTTTTGGGTTTTCGCTCTAGTTGAGCGGCAAGAGGAGTCATGACACGATCGTACAAGACATATGACTCATTTTCCAATTCGGGATTTTCCCTAACAATGAATTTAAACAAACAAGTTAATAACATACCATAGGGTAGAATTAACCTCTTTTGTTTAGTAACCCACTCCATTCGTTTTGTCATGAAATAGGCAAGGTTGAATCTTTCGGAGTGTACGACACAATAAAGCATATAACAAAGACATGCAGGAACATGATCCCGATTACCCCCCAGACAAAAGACATTTTCCCGGATAATTTCTTCTAAAGGCTTCAGGGTTGGCTCAATTTCACGAGTTAGAACTTGATATTCAAGAACATCAATTTCTTCCTCATGACGAATGCGACGGACTTGACCATCTCGATTAATTCGAATAGACGAAATGATGTCCTCAATGGAAGGAAGGTTGGTTTGATATGGACCATCCGAAGGGATACCATATGCCAACTCATCAAGTCTCCATCTATCGGTAAAGACACACGCACCTTCACAAGGTATATCAAGAATTTGAGCAAATTCTTCAAGAGAGTAAGAGAAGAATTGATTTTGAATAACAAATTCGACAAACATTTGACCTTCGTCGGAATAACTGACTCGATATTGACTATAAAACTCGAGAATGAAGCGAGGACAAATTTGTTCATTTATTTTAAGGAGACACTCAAACTCGACAAAATGGAACAAAGATCGAACATAGTTTAGATCCGCAAAGTTGTCAAAAACCACCCGACCCTCATGAATGTAACGACTTTCAAGGTCTCTTAGTTTTTCTTTTATAGGTGTACGGTATTCATGTGATATCATTGGTATGTAGGCTCTTGTATTTTTATGATCTTCGGATGACTTACGAGGCATGCTTTTCTAAAACAAAAAAAACGAAATCACATTTTATTATCGTTTCACTTGTAGTTGGTTATGCACATTGCTTCTAGTGTGTGTCTAGATGTAACAAATGTGGAGTAACGATTAACTCGACCTAAATATAAAATCCTAAGAGTTAACCCAAATGCTCCTTAATTTGATTTTTCTCATCCAAACAAGTCGAAATCTCGAAATTTGTTCATGAGATCATTATGCATGTGTTTCAAAACGTTTTTGGGTTGGATTAACAATGCATAACAATAATTTTATTATATTCCTAACGTGAGTGATTTGAAAATAAAATTGGGGTTTTGGTTCGAAATCAATTTTTCAACAAATTCACTAATGTATGCAAATCCTATATCTACGGAAAGCATATTAGTTATACATTGTATCCTAGTACTCTTAATTGTACAAAATTAAAAGAAAAATGGAAAATCCCCAATTTTAATTTTTGGTGTTCATCATGAACCCTAGACTCAAATTGAAACAAAATAGATGAAATGACTTACAATTGATGATCTTTGTGATATTAGGATTGATTATTAGTGTTGATTTGATCTTCAATTGATGTTTAGATGGTTGATTTCAGTTTTGGTGGGTTTTAGGTCGTGTTCGTCAATGGCAACAGGTAAGGGGTGTTTGTTTTTTTGTTTTGAAATTTTTTATTTAAGTGTCTCATTTTGTAACTTGCTGGTGGCGGTCCCATATTTACCGGCAGTCCCAAATATATTGGGGGGCCGCCCTCAATCAAGGGTTTTTGAACTTAAATTTTGACAAAAATTTTACGAAGACGAGTAACATTTTAATTTGCATTTCGCGAATTAAATATGATTAAAGTACTTCGGATGAAGTATTTAAGTTGTCACGACACGAAATGGAACACGGACTAGAATTGAGACAGAAGAAAAAGAAGCGAACTAAGATGATTTATGGATTGTGTTCCATCATTCCTAAACCAAGACATAGATAGTTAAACGATTCACGTTTAAGGGGTTTTGTAAGAATGTCGGCAATGTTGTCGACGGACATCACTTTTGTAAGAATGTCGGCAATGGTGGCGTATTTCGATGTGTTTGGTACGAGAATGTTGCACCTGGTTTTTGCTAAGGTCAATCGCTCCTTTGTTGTCGCACATGATGGGAACGTCGTCGAGTCGTGCGTCGTAATCGATGAGAGCTTGTTTCATCCATAGTGCTTGTTGACATGCCTTTCCGGCGCTTACGTATCTGGCTTCGGTA
>BQNB010062318.1:0-17161 GCA_026074375.1 Tanacetum coccineum | reverse complement strand
TTTGAATTGTGATGAATAGATTTGAGATATAGGTTGTGGATTTGAGGGGCTGTGATGATGGATTGATGATTGTTGTTGTTGTAATGTTGTTGTACTGGTTGTTGTTGATGTTGTAATCTAACTGTTGTTGTTGTTGTCGAGTCTGTTCTTTTCATTTCATCTTTTCTGTTTGACCAATCTCAATGGACAAATCGCAATTGACTTAGACAAAACGCAATGCGACAAACCGCAAGATTTATAGAAATTTGGGCAGCATGACGTTTAGATTTGCTATATAAATGGTCTTCAATGATCAAAACGCAATGGCAAAACGCAGTGTTAAACCGACGTTGACCAGTTAAAACGCAATGTCACTTGCGTTGACCAGTCAAAACGCAATTAACATTTCTGTTTTTTTTCATCAAAACGCAACCAAGAGAAAAATAAATAACAAACCCAGTTTAGTTTCTTGAAGAACATGTCTTTTTAGCACAAAAATCAGCAGAATATGACCAAAAATAACAGATCCAATCCAGAAATATCATCAACAACTATAACACCATTTCCATGACTTTCACAAGAAAAGAAAGACACGAAAAAAATGAATGAACAGTAACCAACACATGAACAATAGATGAACAGTACCGAGACAAACAAACACATGATACGAAACACCCCTGCAGCTCTGATGCCAATTGTAAAATATAAATGACATACAAGAACAAGGATTAGAACTGATCTGGAGGTTGGATAAAGTGAAATAAATGTGTAGCCATTAGGGGTGTGCATGAAACTGAAAAACCAAACCTAAACCGAAGAACCAAAACCTAAAAATCCAAAACCGATTAAAAAATCGACGGTTCGGTTTTCGGATTTTAGAAAAACCGAAGTTTTTGGTTCGGTTTGGTTTTAGCATTAAAATAAAACCGATATAAATCGAACCAACGATCTACTTCTTCACTTGACATTTCTCAGTCCCATTTAGAGCGTTGTCCCGGCTAATGTAAACTAATGTAATTCCGTATTAGCCGACATATTTTAAGGCTAACAACTATCTATGAGGAACATTTTAATGATCCCCCTTAATTTATGAGGGTATATAAGATAGTGTTGAGTATAATAATTTGAAATTTTTTGAATTTACTAAGAAATTTTTGAATATTTTATACTCGAGCACTCCTTATTATCACCATAAGTCTACACTACATATTGATATATTCACAAGTTATATTATTTAAAAGATTTCAGAGTCTTAGTATAGATTTGACCTGAATGGATAGGACATATCATAATGATAGAAACTCATACATGGTCCTTTGTAGTAGCCGAAGGTCTCCTCTGTAAGGTCTTCCACCAACAAACTTTTCAAGACTTCGCATCAACCTCCTGTCTTTTAGTTTCTTGTCAATGGCTTTAACCATCACCAACGTTCTCTCGGTAATAGTTTTATATTCTGCCATGTCTTGTTTGGATCCCACTTTTCTCTTGGAAATTAGTCCAGTTTGAATCCCGAGTAGCAATATAATTGGAACTGATGCTAACATGGTTGAGTGTGCTTGAGGCGCTGAACTTGTGAAGTTCATCGTGCGCATCAACACGGTTATCCGTTCATGGGAATCGTTTGATAGATAATTCATGTTGGAGATCACATCGGTAACTATGTATGGAGTCTTTTTACTGATGTCCGGTATGTGTCAGGTTTGGTAAGGTTTATCTTCTTCTGATAGCTTTCAACTGCAACTTGTAGATCCTTTACACGTTCTTGAAGTTACAATGCGTCTTGTATACATTCTACTTTGTTTATCTCAAGCCACATTAATGCAAACCTTTCATCATATTGATCGTACAGCTTTCCAAAAAATCCTTAACAAGAAATAAGTATAACATATCTTCAATATCTTCGCGATGAAGTCTTTTAAAGTAGCCTTCTTGAAACTTGTAGAGCATATTATCTTGTCTTTGAACTGTGATCTCTTCTAAATGTTTATAACCAAAAGAATTCCATGATCTTAAGACTTGTAATAGCAATAATCCTGTGTTTTGAATAGACGTCTTTCAAAACTTTCCATGTTGGCAGTATATCCAAGAATCCTATGCACGTTTTTTGTGCCCTAGTGATTATGATCCCCAGTAGGCATGTTTGTCGTAAGATCGACTTTTTCCTCCACTCCATGTACTTCCTAGGATCTTCTCTTTCAATCCATTTAATATAACCGTAAATCAGCAACCTTTGTCCTTGGTAATTAACGATGTGTATTTGCGACTTGAAGCTTCCTCCTTTTAGATCTTCAGATCATTGTTTTATAAGTGATCAAAAGGATGATTAGACACCTCCGTGCATCAAGAAATTAAAGGACGTGGCTTTTGCTAAGATTATCGGGGTCTCTCTCGGTCTTCCTTTAGGATTAGGCAACTAACTGTATCATTGGTAGCGTTGAATACTTCTTCCAGATTGTATCTAATTCACAACCTCTTGCACGTGCCTTATGAGATCATATGTGTGGATACCATAACAGATCTTGAGTTAGATGTTGAATGTTACAAATTCAATTATAAAAGCAGAGAAATCGATAGGTGATAGCCAGAAACCACATTGACAGATGATGTTGTGCCGAAGCTATGCTAACTAGTCATCTACTGTTGAGGAGTCGATGTCAACCGACTTTGTTTGGTTCCATATCTCTAATCAGGAGTTCGAGAGCCAGATGGATTCCACAATCGTTCATCAACATATTTTGCCCTAACTGGCAGTTGATACATCATCATCTTCCTGTATCGAACTCTTAATGAAATGGGTCTTCAAGATCCTCAACCCTTGGGTCATGCTCCTCTTCTTGAACAGACTTGCCTGATGATTTTGGTAAAGATCTAGTCGTACCTTTGAAGAACTTGTAGACTTGACTCCTTTTGAGTTGCTTCTTTTGATGACTCTTCCTTCCTGATTCCTTTGTCGCTTCGACCTACGTTTCGATCCGGTGGAGTTTATTTTATCTTTTGTCTATGATCATCACTTCCTCCTTTTAGAGTCCAACCATACCATAATATCTTCGAAAGAAGGTATTTGTCAAAGTTGTATGCTTTGAGTAACGCTCTGTAGAGGATTCTTATGAACATCGGAATCTGTCAATAGAGTTATTTTTCCTCTATTTTTATACATGAGAATCTTTAACTGAGTTCTGAGAGCGTAGAGGCTACTGCGCGTAAGGACTTTCTGTAGGTGATTAGTTTTATCTAACCAACCTTGTCAACTCCGAGAGTTTCATTTAACTACTTCTAAACTTTATGTCCCATAATCTTGGAGGTTTGAGCTTTGACCTGCTCCTTGATTATTTTCTTCATGTTGAAGTCAAGTGAGTGAAGAAAGTCTTGATTCTCTGCTTGAGCTTCTTCTCTTATCTTGTCTGATTTTAACAGACAGCCACATCTACCGTATCTTTCACCTTAGACCAAGGTATTTTGTCTACAATTGCCCGTAATATAGATGAGTAACCTTGAGCAAATAGATTAGTTTTTGTTTGATTCAGACAGGTCCAGACTCTAATGAAGCGAAGACCCTTACATTTCAAGAGTCATTAATAGGTAGGATAAAAAAGTTTAGGATTCTGGCTCGTTGGTTGTCTTGAAATTGTTGTTGTTGTTTGGAATCAGTGTTTGTTGTTGAGGTGAAATGACTTGGGAATGGTTTTTTAAGGGATGATTAGTAGCCAGGAAGGTGTAAAGGAAACTCCACATTTGGTTTAAAGAGAGTCTAGAGCCTGTATCCGGAGAGGGATTAATAAATTTAGCCACCAAGTTTGATGAAGCCAAGGAGCTTTGTAGTTGCACTACTGGAGGTTCAGTAGTTAGGGTTACTTGAGCTTCTTCTATTTCTGGATTGTGTTAACCATCCGTCATTTTGATTTCGCATCACTTCTACTCAGGTTGATATTCAAGTCTCCGGTATAGTTCCCCCTTATCTTCATGTCCGCCTTGTACTTCTCCTATAGTAATCATCATCCTATTTTATTTTTCATCTTTCCTCCATAGTTTTCATAATCTGTGGTGTTTTGAAAACTTTTTTTGTGTTCTACGTTTTGTGAAGTTTTTCTGATCAGAGGTCACGTCATCATCATCATCATCTGCTTTTTCTTCTTCTTTTTCTTTTTCTTGATCATCTGCTATGTATGTTGACAGTTGGGTGAACAAAATCATCTCCATTCTCATCTGAATCAGTTTTAGGCTGTCCATTCTCTGTGATCATCTTCTTCATACATCATTATAATCATTGTCATCATCAAAATCATGCTCCTCATCTTCTCCTTATCCTCTCCTTGACTGAAAGTCCAGGATTCTTCTTGACTCTCTGATTTGTATTCGGGTACATCGGGAACCTCTGGTTTGTCACCAGCTCCTTCATTTGTACCAGATCCGGTTTGTTGTTCTCATCAGGAACCTTTGACAGAATGTCAACTCCATCACCTGAGCCACTTGCGTGAGAGATATGGAGATTCTTCTACATTCTCTTAGTTTGCCAACTTTATTTGGTTCTGTTCTAATAATGCAACTTAGATAGTACTGTTAAACCTTATAACGTTTGTATTTTTAGCAGCTTATCTCCTTTACTAAAGTATTATTTCTTTTACCTTTGGAAGCTTGAGAAGGCTTTATCTTTGGAGATGATTCAGAGTCAGTCTTTTTCTTTGTAACTTTTGACTTGGGAGCCTTTTCACCAGTAGCATAAGCACGGTAAGTCTTGAAAGCTTCGGACTCCAATCAGGCTTTATGGTCAATGCTTAGGGAGAATGCAACCGTTTCTTGTGTGTCCATATTTTTTGAAATGACCTTATGGTGTGAACATGAAGTCATCCCTGGCATAATGCCAAAACATCTTGTTTCTCCTTGGAATTGCTTGATCTTTTGCCATGAAGTAGTCGATAATGACCTTGGTGAAACATGGATAATACATATCATTGTTCTTTTTAGAATTCTTGTTCTCTACTTGAAATACCATGTCTTCCCACAGTAGATAGACATAGTCAACCTTCTTGTTGTGATACATGCCCCAAAGAATTTGAGCACGTGACAGGCGAAGACTTTCCAGAGCAGTAGTCTTTCACTAGACACTTGATGATTTATGACCGGCAAATGAATCGCCAAGGTTTGATGCAATGTGTTGACATTAACCAATCAGATAAAAAATTGATTTTCACCAGTGTTCCAAGATCTCTAATAAAAGAAAAGAAAATTGCCCTCTTCAAGTGTAGGTTTCGTTCAAATTTAATTGACCAGGGAGTTTAGGGCAAAAATTTGAGCATATCTCTAAGTTATCAAAACATTAACGGTGTGACTTTTGCCATCTAACTTTGATAAGAGTGACGAGTGATGTCTTGGTGACATGACCCGAAAATTCTTGCATTGTACTATCTCAGAACCAATCCCCCCCCAAAAAAAAAAAGCATGAGATCACCAAATGCATTGTAAGAATAGAGTGAGTTTGAGAGCATCTAGCACCAACTGAATAGTAGGTTCCTTGATTTGAGTTTTGAGCACATCGGAGATTGCTTTTCTCGCTATCTTGAGGACGAATTATTCAGGTGCGACAATGAAAATCATCATCCAACACCTTTTGCTATTCTTTTATAGTGTTCATAGATTTTTGCTAAATATAGGATCAATAAGTTTATGTACAATCAATTTATACAATGTACGATATAGACCTATTTATGAGCAAGTGAAGTTGATTCAGGGATGGTGAATGATGCATTAGGAACTATTAAGACTTTTTGCACTTATTAAATCATTCATTTAAAAATTGACAGCTTAACTGACTCAACTTGTTTAGATTGAATAATTAACACAATTTTAATTATCACCCTAATAAAGATATAAATCCCTTTAAAAATGGCAAAAAATTATTGATCATAAGTTTTTTGGGTCTTTAAACTTGTTGTTTGGTTCCTTAATATAACTTATTTGTTCAGTTCCTACTACTCTTAGTTATTCGATTCTACTACAATAATTTTTGGTTCCCTTATATGAAGTTATTCGGATTTCCTGCTAACCCTTAGTTTTTCGGTTCCTACTAATCTCCAAGATTGTTCGTTTCTCGTTCATGGAATCAAGTTGTTTCGGTAGTTCCTAATATACTAGGATTGTTCGGTTCCTTTTAACAACTAGGTTGTTCGGTTCCTTCTAGTAAACTGAGTAGTTCGGTTCCTCTTAAACAAAGTTTTTCGAATACCATCAAGTAAGCTAAGTAGTTTTGTGTTCCTATTAAACAAAGTTGTTCGTTTACAACTGCAAGATACAGTTGTTCGGGATTCCTCTACTGTTAAAATGTTGTTCGGTCCTACTTCAAGACAGTTGTTACGGTTCCTTCTACAACATAGTTTGCGTCCTATCTTACCATTAATTATTTCCGTTCCAACGTAAATGGTTGTTCGGTTCCATCGTAAGTTGGGTTGTTTCGGTCCTACTCCTTATAGTTTTGTTCGGATTCCGAAACGTCAAGTAGGTTGTTCGTTCATTTTTTTCATTTGACAAGACAATCTTTGTAGACACTTCACAATAAGTTTTCTTTAGCATATAAGGAGTTAAAACTAACATTAAGAGACTAAGAGAGACACAACAATTAAGCCACAACACGTCAAGTATGATAAAAAAAATGAACCATTTTATAACAACTTTATCGCATAATTCACAACAACGAACTACAAACAATGGTGAGAAATTAATAGCCAAACATATTCCATAAAGAGGAAAAGAAACCCCTAACACAGAACCCAGAAACATCTACATTATTGTGAATACCCCTAAAAGTTTCAAGCAAACAATGAGTATAACTAATTCGAAAATTTTAATGCTACAAAAACAGTATTAGACATATCTTATACATCCAACGCGATCATAACCCCACAATTAGATTAGGAAGATTTAATACATCATTGAATTTGATGAACCCCTAATTTAAAATAGGTTTTTACGAGCTCAATCTGAATGAAATGTTAAATACTACGAGTTATGGAGTTGTTAGTATGAGATAGAATCTAATTTTAATTATACCTTATGTTGAAAACAACTCGAAATGATCAATGAAGGTGGCGATCGAAACGATTGAAAGGGAAATTTTTTAAGTTTAGTGTGTGTAAAGGGACATGTAGCTGAGGACGGTTAGCGTGGAATGAAAAAAACAAATTTTGTTTTTGACACATTAGCCTTCAGTTTCGATACCCTTTGTTATTATGCATAGCAAAGTTTTATAAAGGAATATCAAAGATAAACAAATACACAAAAAGTCCCCCTAAGTTTATACTATCATACCTATAGACTTAATTGCAAAGTAGTCCCTAAACACAATAAACACATAGCACCTTTAAGGCACACATAAGCTAACTTAATTAACTTTCTTAAAGAAAATTTATTTCGTTATTGTTTAAAAAAGCTTTTTCCCTTTAAGCACATTTTATTATGAAGAAGATATTTGACATTTGCTCCCCCTCAAACACTGACCCGTTTTCTATTTAAAGAGCGGTAGTCGTTGTTTGAGAAGATGAATGTCATTGAAAAGGCACTTTTTGATGAAGCAATGTTTTGTTTGTGAAAAACAACAAACACAAAAATAAGATTTCTCTTATTTTAACACATAAGTGCACTGACAACGTACACTTATGAAATATAGAAGACGGGTTATGGTGCAAATAAGCACAAAGCCTTTGCATGTCATTAAAGTAGACCATGCTCGAGAATGAAATTCTCGATAAGGATCAAAGTTTCCTTTTTGAACGGAAATACTTGCCATTAAAATGATGTTAAGGTTGACAATCTGAAATAATAGCAAGCCATTTGGCATGTTTTGAAAACAATGTAACTTCCTGCACGAACATCATTTACCAAAAGCCTCGTATCATTATTGAGTGAAAGTTTCTAAGACCGTAGAAATGTTTATCGACTTTTCAAATAAAGACATGCCTTTTATTCAACCCTTTTTATACTATTTTTCATTTTTTAATTTTCTTTGGTTTATAGATTTTATTATTTCTTATATGGATTGTTTCTTTAAAGCTTTGAAGGTGTTAGTTTATGGTATATTCCACAAAAGTAAAGCTCGATAAGTCGTATAGAAACCGAAAAACCGAAAAACCAAACCGAAAATAAACCAACAACCAAAAAACCAAACCGACACAAAACCGAAACCGAATGGTTTTTAAAAATCAAAAACATAAATTTTTCGGTTCGGTTTCGGTTTTATACAAAAACCAAACCAAACCGAACCATGCTCACCCCTAGTAGCCATTTTATTAGAGAATAATGGAAGAAAGATAGGAAGATGTGTGTGTTAGAGAAAGAACATACACACTTACACTATTCAAAAGTGAGCTTCACCCCTCCATGGAAGTATGGAGGGGGTATCTATAGTCCTAGTGCCACATAACTATCGTAACTAGTCATTATTAGTCCCTATGTGACGCGCTATAAATAAACTAATGTAATTCCGTGTTTATCACCATATTTTAAGGCTAACAAAAGCAATATATTCAGCTTCTGTACTGGATATCGCAGCGCTTTTCTGCCTTTTAGACGACCAGCTAACAAGTCTATCACCCAAAAGTTGCATACTACCAGAAGTGCTACGGCGTGTATCTTGACAACCAGCATGATCCGCATCTACAAATGCTGTTAGAGCAATCGAAGAATCCTTCGGATACCATAGACCCCGATGTACGGTTCCTTTTAGATACCGAAAGATCCTTTTTACCGCATTTAAGTGCTTTTTGGTAGGCCGAGCCTGATACCGGGCACACATGCATATAGCAAATTGTAGGTCAGGTCTACTGGCTGTAAGATAAAGGAGGGTGCCAATCATACCACGATAGTGTGACGGATCTACGGCTTTCCCTTCTTTATCCTCATCCAGTTTGGATTTCTCCACCATTGGAGTATCCACTGGGTCACAAGAGTCAAAACCGTATTTCTTTAAAGATTCAAGGGCATATTTTGACTGGTTAATAAAGATGCCTCTGAGACTTTGAGAAATCTGTAATCCTAAGAAAAATGAGATTTTGCCCATCATTGACATCTTAAATTTTGAACACATGATTTTAGAAAATAGATCACAAAGTTCAGGTGTAGATGCAGCAAAGATAATATCATCGACATAAATTTGTACCAGAAGTAATTCCTTGCTGTCTCTGCGGATGAACAATGTAGGATCCACTGAGCCTTTGGAGAAGTCTTGGGATATCAAGAACGAAGACAACATATCATACCACGCGCGTGGAGCTTGTTTCAACCCATAAAGAGCTTTCTTTAGCTTATATACGTGATTGGGGTTATCTTTATCCACGAACCCATCCGGCTGGCTAACATAAACCTCTTCCCGCAGATTACCATTCAGAAACGCAGTCTTCACATCCATTTGGTATACGACCATGTTCATATGAGCAGCAAACGCGAGAAAAATCCTTATAGCCTCTAATCTCGCAACCGGAGCAAAAGACTCTTCAAAATCGATTCCCTCCTCTTGACGGTAACCACGGGCTACTAATCGAGCTTTGTTCTTCAAAATTCCTCCCAGTTCGTCTAGTTTCACTTTGTAGATCCACTTCAAAGTAATCACCATAACTTTGTCTGGTCGGGTACGAGCTCCCATACTTCAAGTCGTTCGAACTTATTAAGTTCTTCTTGTAGTGCTTCAATCCAACAGGCTTGAGTCAAAGCATCTTTATACGTCTTGGGTTCAACAGCAGTGAGGAAAGCATCATAGTAACAGAAAAGAGCTTGCTCATGTAATTGCAGCCGAGTGGAAACTAGTCTAGCGAGTTCACCGATTATGTTTTCAAGTGGATGATCCTTAGTCCATTTGCTATTATGTTCAGAAATTTGGTGATCAGGGTGCACAATTGTATGAATAGAATCCGATGATGAAGATTGATCAGAAGGGATTTCTAGAATTGGAACACCAAAGTACAGATCATTACCCATATGTGCAACTTCAATATCATGATTATCTTCTTCAACATCATTCGGAATGACGGGAGGTTCGGTTTTGGAGGTTTGGTTTCGGGTGTTGTTTGAGAATTACTTGAAGATGGTGCATCTTGGTCAATTGTAGTTGATGAAGGTGAACCGGTTGAGTCAGCAAGAACTGGAGCAAATTACATCATTACTGGACAACAACTTCAGGAGCTGGATGATCAACACTAGGTGAAAGGATTGAGAATTCACGAACAATGGTTAAACACATATCCCAACAGTTCACGAAGTGGTACAAATGGTTTTGAAGATGAGGGTTTGGAACAGTCCTGACCGATTATTGCAGGAGACATTTTCATGAAGTAACGGGTCCTGAATTGCTGTGTCAAGCCATTGCAGTCAACTCATCAAAGTCAACGCGAATGGTTTTCAACTATTCGGCAGGTACGTCTATTGTAAAATACGAATGCTTTCTTTGGTGTGCATAGCCAATGAAAATACCTATATCGGCCTTCGTTGTAACTTGCCCAAGTTCACGCTATCATTCATTGGGTAGCAGAATGCACCAAACACATGAAGATACGATAGGTTGGGAGGATTGTTGTGCAGAAGCTCATATGGTGTTTTACCATGTCGACAGCGTATCATGGAACGATTTTGGGTATAACAGGCTGTAGCAACCACTTCGGCCCATAGAAATAAAGAAGCTTTTGCATAAATTAACATAGTGATGGCTGCTTCAAAATAGCGTACGATTTCATCTTTCAAACAACACCAATTTTGCTGTGGAGAGTGGGGCACATATGTTTCATGAAGAAGTGCCAACCTGTCTCATAATATTCACGCAAATGTCTGATTGACAAGCTCAAGTTCCATTAGTCTGTTCTAATGCGTCTGACGGTTTCCTTGAGTCATACTTGAAATCTTTCAAAAAATAATAATAAAAGTTTGGCGCTTCAACATTTGATCGCAAGCATTTTACCCATGTAAATTCGAGAGTAATCGTCGACAATAACAAGGATGTACTTCTTTCCATTGACACTTATCTACTAATAAATTATAATAATTCGCGACATAGTTATTAGACCACACGATCCATTGTGCAATAGATAGAGTTTTTCTTGATTGGTGTCCTCAGATTTAGGTTTGTGGGGTTTCTTTGTGCTCTTGCCTAATGCACATGCAGAACACAAATGGTCCTTTTCAAACTTGAGCTTAGGGAGACCTCGAACAAGACCATGTCTCAAGATGATTAATAGCACCGAAGTTCAAATGAAGAGACGACGATGCCATAACCATAGACTTGGTTTTAGAGGCCTTGATAATAGACAGATAGAGAGGACGTCATCATATCCCAAGAGAGATTATAAAGATTGTCCCCTCGAGAACCATTAATAAATTAACATCCTTCTAGATTACGAAGTACAGGTGTGTTGAAGAAACGCAACTTCAAGGTTGGAATCACAAAATTGTCCTACAGAGAATAGATTATGCCCAAGTCCTTCAACATAATAAACCCTTAAAATTGTAACATTCCTAATCTGATAGTCTCCATAACCCATAATCTTTGCAACATGATCATTACCGAATTTGACTGTACCCAGGAATTTGCTGACGAAATTGGTGAGCTGAGAGCGATCTCCGGTGGAGCAGCCAGAGTCCAAATACTAGAGGATAATTTAGACGACATGCATTCATTAAGAGAGGAAGATGGAACATTAGAAACTATGGATCCTCGGGATTGACTGGGTTCTGAATTGTTAGCATTTCACTTTAATCACCTTAAAATTGTTAACAGAACACTAGTTTAGACTTCCTAGTTTCCTTGAGTAAACCAATGTACGACAGGTATAGGTTTTTTATTTATCTAAGCCTGATGATTTCCTCAGGGCACTTCATAGTATGTGGTAATCCTAGTTAAAGGGCATGCATTTCCTACTTAGGTGAAGGTCCGACCATAGTCTCCAGATATATCCAATATTGGTAAATCACCTGTTACTTGTTGGTTTCCAAACTTTTCTCTTATTTTTCTTAACAGATCTAGATTTAGCAGGAGCATTCACATTATTGATAAAATCAAGAACACACAAATCATGATTATCAAAAAGCATGCAACCATTACACTTAACACATTTAAGGTCATAATTCGCATAAAGCTTAAAATGCTGTACAAGAGCAGTTCCTTTTGGTTCAACAACATGATCTTTATTTTTCAAAATGGGGGAGGATTTTTAACTTTTCCTAGGGTGGGCTCAACGTTTAATTCTTTAAATTCTACTTTGGGTTTGCTGCATCTTATCTTTTCTTTGTATTGCTAAGGCTGTGAACCGCTAGGCACTAGGAGACTATTTGACTCCTGTAGAAAAACAACATGTTTGTTAGAAAACTATGATTTAGGTATGGGCTATTTTTTTGTGTTCTTGAGGGATGTGACGGGCTCAGAAATCTAACCTTCTTTTTGTTTTGACTTATTCATCGGGGTCACAGCCACAATTGTTCTACAGAACTATTGATACAGGACAGTTTTACTGCTTTTAGAAGCATCTCTAAATTATTTAAGTAATAACTACAGGCAGATTCTAAGAGTGGATCGTAAGGGATCATAGCTTTAATATGATCGACTAGTATCCCTAAGAACTGCGGCTTCCTTTCCGAGAAGCTTTAATATAAGACAGAGTTGAGCTGCCTTTTGATTCAACAATTTGGGTTATTTGGTTCCACATTAACTTGATGCAACTCTGGATCACTAGGGTGGTTTGAAATACATTAATTGCAAAGGGCTTTTCCTTTAAGTTTTACCCATTTAAGTGCTGTTATTGCCAAAGCCTTTTCCTAAAGACTAGCATTTAAATCAAAATTTCCACAACTTTATATTAGACATGGACTAATTTAAGTCATCACATTGATCTTTTGATCGAATACGTGAATGTTTAATCGAGTTCATAAAGTTGCTTATAGGTCTTTTCAAAATGCTCTTCTCAGCACTAACTTTGTCACCCTAATATCCAAATCAATATTAATGGTTCATCTCTTGCGAAGTCCCTGTTTGATCTTATCCTTATCTATAATTCCACTAGAGATTTTAATTCTCCTCTTTCCAACTTCTTAATTACCGTGTCTTTCTCTAGACTGACTTTCAATTCATTTAATTCAAACATTGAATCAAAACTTGGACCCTATGATTTGAAACAAAATTCCCTTTGAAAAATTTTTTCTTGTTTAAGTTGAGTCAACTTCGAAAGAGATGCAATGTTTTTCAAGAAAGGTAAAACCTTTTGAACAGGTTTATCGCAAGTTTCCCTTTTCACAAAATACCGTTTGACGCTCAGTCTCCTAGTTTGAGACACTGTTTGACATTCATGCACATTCACAGAATCATCTCCGACGTGGAAGATTAACAAGTAAGTTCACAATACTTTGCTCATCACATTGTGTTCAGAGTCGTTCATATATCGTCAAACTTGATTCATCTTAACATCAAATGTTTTTGAACTCAATACGATGTTGTGTCACGCCAGAATACCATTTGATAAAACATTTTGGACTTCAGAAAAAGTTCATCAACCAAATATTGGTGAATGTACTAAAAAATTCCTTCAAGCTTTTATAAGTGGGAATTATTTCATCCCTAAAACAAGCTTTTATATGTTCGTAACACCATAACCCTCATGATAGCTTGTGGGTGTGGTCCGTTCTTTGACCCACATCAAAGTTAGCAATATGTATTTAAGTTTCTTTTAAACGTCGTTTTAACCAGCTGAGATTATAGGAAGTTCTTTTGGAACCTCAACATTGGTGGGTCTAATAGAAAGTGTGGGTTATGAATAATTCACAGAATTCTTAGACCAAAACGCTTGTTCAGCAGATAATTCAGTTTGTGGAACAAATCATGTCAAAAAATCTTTGTTAAGAGTAACATAATCTATTGGTGCGGTATCAACTTGCTTTCCTTTTCTAACATCATATTATCCTATTTTTTGAAAGCATTTTGAACGACACCTTCAGCAAGTGCTAAGGATTCTTCTGAATCAGGAATCTTAATAGGATTTAGATAGAACAATAATATCACCAACATATAGGATTTTGTTTCGACAGCTGAGCTTTCTCAGATAGTAGGGATTTAGATAACCTAGAGCTTTTAAGTGGTAACTATCATAAAAAACTAAGTTTCGTCAACTGTGAACATTTTTGTACAGATTGAACTCTTTTTTAAAAAAAAATATAATCTATGTTTGATCTGCTTTTCTAGAGCTATTTCTCTATCAATGTTCCTAGACTCATCTTTTTAGAAAATTATTTTGAGAAGAGTAACCATTTGTCATATAGATTTCTTTTCTTTTAAATGTCTAAAATAGTGTTTAAGAAGATTAATCTCTACAGACGTGCACATGTGTCTGAAACGTTAACCTTACTTCTTTCAAAACTTAACTGTTCCCTTATACTTTGCAAGCATAGCAGTTAAGTATCATTGACACTCTTATTTTACAGATTGGTCTTGGTACAATTAGCGACTGGGTTTTTAAGCTTTTCAATCACAAATAATATCAAATCATCTGTGTGTGTAGAGGAGTTAAATCCGACCATTTACTTGTATGTGAATTCCAATCACATACAAAATAAGGAATGATATTGACTATCACTAGTTATTTCAGTCGCTGAATGATTCACAACATATCAACTGTTGAAAGAAGGCATCACCTGCAAAGCTTGATGTGCCACATTATTATTCATAATATCATGATGTGTACCTCGCAGAGCATCTGAACCATAATGAGATAAATTCGCCATGAGAGCAACTTTGGCAGAGTTGAGTTCGTCACAATCAGATTCATATGCATCCAAATCATCAGCTTGATAAGCAGCATTGTGAGTAATGACAGTCTGTGTGCTTTGACCTTCAGGAATATCTGGATCTGCCAAAAAAGCTAGTTTCCTCTGCATTTTAGATTGACCATGTGCTTGAGTGAAGCATCTCGTAATGTTTACGTCTACATTTTAACCGAGGCTCTAAATGTCCATTTCAAATATTAAGGAAATTAAAATATTTTGTTTTTACCGTTTAACAAAAACGTCGTTTTAGCTATTTTCGAGTCGTGATTTGGACTTTATCCATTTTAGCGTTCGAGATATCGACAATTTCATAATTTAGCCATGAGAGCTTATTTTATTTTATTTTTATTAATTTTCATATTTTATCCGCGTTTGGCCGAAACCGCGTCAAAATAGTATTTATACAATTTTTAATATTTTAATTAAGTGTTTTAAAAACACATAATGTGGAATACGTAATTTTAGAAAAATTTAAGTTCGAATGGATAGAGCCATATCTCCTCTGGATGTGAGAATATGACCGTTTGACGAAAACTAAGTTTCCAGTTCTGAACTACTGTTTGAAAAAGGGATTTAACTCCAGATTTTTGCACTAAAGTGCTGTTTTTAAAAATTTAAACACTAGACATCATAAGCTTTCATCTCTCTTTATATTCAACTTTATAGCTATTATAGAATAGGATTTATGGGCCAAAACCGGACAGTGTTAGGAATTCAGCGAAATTTTTTGATTTTGAGTTTTGCCAAGTCTAAAAATGTGTAATGATAGGCCGAAAAGCATAGGGAAAGTCTGCGTTTTTCATATTTTATTAGTTACATCAAACCTGGGAAAGGGGCATTTTCGTCCGTTTTAGGTCTCGGCTAAAACTAAAAAGTTGTTCAAAATGTCGTTTTACTTCTTCGCGAGGCTTATGAAGTCTGAAAATGGGTAATTTTGGGTTAAAAATCCGAGGGTCAACCTAGAAAAGGCTTTGACTCAATAAAAGTCTAAATTAGTAAAAAAATTTGTAAAGATATCATATGATGTGGTAAGGGTTTGATAAACTTAAAAATGTTTAGGCAAGAAATATTATACTCCATAGGTCGGGTTAGAACTTTTTGTCACTTCTAAAAATAGTAAGGTCGAAAATTAATAACTTACTAAAAATAGAAACTTTTTCTAAATAAAAATTAAACGGAAGGGTAAATAGTTCGTAGGCTTAAAGAAAAACACTTGGGATGTTATTATAAGAGTTTTAAGGCTCGTGAAGGGATTCTAAGCACATGTTTATGTATATGCAATAAATATGTACATATTATTATTTTTTATATGCAATTATGCATTTACGTGGTAATATCTAAAGCTTCTAATAACGCGCTACTTATATTTAGGTCGTGGTTGATTCGTTGGTGCTTACTCTCTTTATTTGATTTCTTGTCTGACTACTTCTACCTACGGTGAGTTCATAGCCCCTTTTCTATATACTTGTTTTACAAACTCTACGGGGTGAGATACATGCTATGTTTTACATCTGGACGCAAGTATTTAAAAGCTGTATGCTATGCCTCATATTATTGCCTGAATATTATTGCCTAAGTACCACTTTTGCTACTTAAGTCCCCTGTTTATCATGAACCGTCAGTTGCTATTGTAGTGAGCGCGAATGTTGTGGATAGATCTATCGGGACTGACAATCCCCGTCTACTTTTCCGGACTTTATGGTTTTTAGATAACCATGTGACGCACTTAACATTTGAAGTATCCTTGGGGTTATTAGCAGTATACCCTACTTTTATTGGGGCAAAAATCTTGTTAAGGTGTCGGTGTCATGAGCTTAGTGCAATAATACATATTTCTTTTAGACTTGGTGAATTTGTTTCTCTTGTCTACATTACTTAAATCTTGTGGTCCACTAAACTGTTTGTTTACAATAACATTACTCGATTACTTAATCATTATTTTATGATTAAAACCTATGAATTCACTCAACAATTTTGTTGACTTTTTAGCATGTTTTATCTCAGGTATTTCACGTATATTGCTCGAAGGGAAGCCGCGCGGATATGTATTTTGGAGACTCTACAGTTTATACATTTGATAAAACTTCTTTTGAAAATATTGTGTTCTGTAAAATCTTTATCTTATTTACATTCGAAGAAAACTTTAGCTAAACGTAATTAATGTCTAAACGCATGTGTTATTTTAAAAATTGTTGGGACCTGTTTGCAAACTCTGATATTTTAATGTATTTAATGTGAACATTTTGAAATGTATTTTAAAACGTCTTATTTTGAGGTCGTTTTCTATGACTTGTACTTCTTGTTCCATGACGTCGCACCCCAATGTTACCTTTTCGCTGTTGTCCGATTTTGGGGGGTGTGACAGATTGGTATCAGAGCTCCAGTCATAGAGAACTAGGTC
>BQNB010062317.1:0-33642 GCA_026074375.1 Tanacetum coccineum | reverse complement strand
GTATATATATATATATATGTATATATATGTATATATATGTATATATATGTATGTATATATGTATATATATGTATATGTATATATATATATATGTATATATATGTATATATATATATATATATATATGTATATATCACTATTACATACATACAATCATATACTATAATCTCCAAGTGCGACGCAAAACATTTCACCTTGACGCACTAACAATACCACAACGTTTTCCACAAAGTTTCTATTTTTAGAATGTTACCGAAAGTAAGGATAATATAATCCGAACTTCATATTTCGTTATCAATTAACTAACATTACAAACCCATTTCTCATTACAAATCATATTCAAAAGTTTACGCAAATTTGACTTTTAAAAGTCAAACTTCGTAGTTGACTTTTACCCAAAAAATAACCAAACTTGACTCGGCTGTAAAACGTTTATTATTAAGAGTTACGTGACGATCCAACTAGCGAAACGTAGCTAAAGGCGAACACTATCACTTTTCATTATCAAAAATAACTTTTAAAAATTTCTCGACTCGCTACAAGTCGGCCAATCTTTCTGGTCAAACTTGGTCAACCCAAAACCTATTAAAACGACATTTTTAACATAATCCGAGTATCAAAACATGCTTAATTATTCTATTTAAGCACACCAAAAACCATCAAACTTTGGTCAATAACTAAATACGCTTTCAATAATTTCCGCACTTGAACCTTATATCAATAATCAAATAACACGCAATATAATCAAATTAATCAACCCAAACTATAACTAGAAGCTCACAATGCTTATAAGAAAAATCAACTATGGTTCCCCCTTGCTTCTTTGAAATCGGAAGAACCCCAAGACCAAACAAACCAACCTTTTTCAATCAACCAACTTCAATACAACACTAATCTAACTCTTTTGAACACCCCTTTATACTCGAAAAGTTTAAGAATCAACCAAAAATCTAACTTCTCCAAATCTTAATGCATGTAGGATTTTATTAGTGGGATTTGTAGGCCTTGA
The DNA here is from genome assembly GCA_026074375.1 of Tanacetum coccineum. Classification (NCBI taxonomy): domain Eukaryota; kingdom Viridiplantae; phylum Streptophyta; class Magnoliopsida; order Asterales; family Asteraceae; genus Tanacetum; species Tanacetum coccineum. Next base: position 32,633 of record BQNB010062317.1, on the reverse strand, counting down.
TACAAGGATCAATAATATGTAAATAGATTTAATTGCATGTCGGAAATTTGGCCGGAATAGTGGTGGTGGTGCTTTGGCCGGTTGAACAAGAGAAAGGAGGAGGTAGAGAGTGAATTTTTTTTGTAAAGTGTTATAATGTGTGTGTTGAGTTGTATTTATAGAAAACAACTTTGGCAATTTGGCAATTTTAGTCCTACCTTCTTATTAGTCCTTCAAAACTAGTACAAAGTGTTTCTTTTATAAATAGAATCGGCCAAAGACTCGGGTCACACCACGTTAGTAAATATTTTAAATCCGTCCCACTAATTTTACTTTAAAACGTTTAATAAAATGTTAAATCACGTAAAATACGGCTTTTACAAAAACTCAAGGAAACGCCGTAAATTACAAAAATAACATAATCACGCTCTCGGAGCGACAACTTAAATTTTTCTGACTTTCTTAGACGCTAAAAACAAATAAAAACTCAATCACGGCTTAAAATTACCTATAAATAGAAATTTTCACCAAACCTTATATAGCATAACCGACTATAATTAATTACATATAAAAATAATTATCATAGCTCAGGATAAACGTTGACCTGAAACTCGGGTTGTTATACGTTCAACCTTAAGTACAATCCTTAAGCTATGATATTAGTTGTCACACCCCAAAAATATCGCAGCAGAAGGTAACCGAGGGCGTGACTTCATATCATAAGAACACAAGATATAAAGAACAAACTCTACATGAGTCATTTGGAAAATTCAAATTCGATAAATAAAGTTTAACAAGGATAAGTTTTAATAGTACACAATACAAATAAAAGAAGTTTTAAGTTCACATCGAACATACAGTAATGCATAAAATCTTTATGATGATGAGACCACAAAAGAATATGCGGGATGCTTAATGCGTATTTCATTTTAAAAATATATTTTGTTTAAGTTTTAAGTTTATAAAACTTGATTTACCTGACAAACGCACTAACGGGCAGAGAACCCGATCGTGAGTAGTGTAGAGATGGTAAATCCGAGGTCGTCCCAAGAGCTAAGTGTTATTAGTTTTAATTTAAATGTGTCACATTTTAAGAATGGTTTTAAGATTGATTTTAAGATTAACAAGAAAGTAAATATGCAAAAAGTAAAAGTAATAGAAGATATCAGGGAGAAAGACGTGCTAGCCTAGCCATTTCATTACTACCGTTATAACTACATTTTCCTATGCAATGTTACACCATGGTTTCATTAATGGTTTCTAAAGGCGACAAACCTGAATAGATATATTTAGTCTGTCCTATAATTCCTGCGATCCTAAATCCCCTGAAAGTCATGAAGGTAGGGTAACTAGGTCATAGTGATTAATCTCAACTATCCTAAGCACTAGTCTAATAACCTATACAAATTATTAACCTTCTCTGAAAGAGTTCCTGTGCTTTTTAAGTATATTAAGTGATAGAGGCTGTAACCTGGTTAGTTCCTACCCTAGGGATAGGATTCCAAACCTACCCTAGTACCCTTGTTAATCCCATGTTTAATTGGTAATCTAATAACGGGATTAACATGATCTAAACCACCCGCAATAAAACCCAAGGGTACACGATAGTCAAAGGATATCCAACAAAACCATAATCTAGCAGGAAATAAACATTATAACGATAGTAAATTCATGTCTAGGCCAGCACTTAAAGTGCTTAGCCGCTCATGGAAACAACACAAAAAGAATTAATAAAGGTAGTCATGGATTGAAAACTCACAATTCTTACAGAAGTAGTTTATAAACGATTAAATACAAAAGTAAGATAAGTGTGATCTCTCTTAGACTTCTGGTGGAATTCTTCGAGCTATGGAGGCCTTGTTCGCCCCTTGGAACTGTTGTAGAAGGGTTGATGTTGAAGTGTCTGAATGATGCCTCTATTTATAGGTTTCGAATATTTTACGACATAACCATATGAAGTGTTACGCCGTAATGTTCTGACGTGTCCTTTCCATATTACAAGCTTAAATATGTTATGGTGTAATCAAATGGGCATGTTACACCGTAATGCTGACTCGGATGAGTCATCCTTCCATAATAACACCGTTACAACGTAAACCTTTAGTATGGTTACGTCTTAATGTTGTAAGCTGACATGTCTTGCTTGAATTATGTTACGGCGTAACACTATCGTAAGGGTTATGACGTAGCATTTCGTAAGAATCTGTATTATCTTTATTTTTTTTGTCCATTTCCCATGCTTCTTGTCACATACTTGAGTTTTACCTGAAAACAACAAAATAACCATAAATGTATCAAATTCAAGATTTATAAGACAATTGCAAGTATTTTCGTGCGGAAATTTAGACTATAAAGTATCAAAATTTTGATGTTATCGAATATTCCCCCACTTGACTTCTGCTTGCCGTCAAGTAGACCTGTTAGAATAGTTTATAAAAAGATTTCTTTGATTTAACTCAATGAAATGAATCTATAAAAGACTTATGCTAGAAACATCAAAGCCAAACACCTCACGAAAAGGGGGTCAAAATTCACTTAACTCTCAACTAGTCTAAGTGTTCATTTTTTGTAGTGATCGCTCAACTGCACAGTTATAACATGTATTGTATCATAAGCTTGGGAAGTACACAAATTTGCACCAGTTTGAGTTAGGGTCTAAAAAATTCTTAAAGGCAACATGGGTGACATATCATAGGTTTATTGGGTGATATAAAGGGTTAGGATAGACATGAAATACACATTTAATTGGTGTTAAGATAGAAACACAAAACAAATAGTCCTATATAATCTAAGGTATCTATAACCGGCTACTGTTCATCCATAGTCTAAGTCTTCGAGTGCAAAAATCTGATCATATCATCAATATGGGTTAGCTAATGATGAGATCTTGCGGAGCATGCTAACCCATTCTTCACTAGGTGGCTTATAGTTGCACCACCTTTATACGTCGGGTGGCTTATTGTTGCACCATCCCCAAAATCACTAGGTGGCTTATAGTTGCACCACCTTTTTACTTTGTTGGTTTTTATAACATGTCACCAACATCAGGAGTTATATCACTAGGTGGCTTATAGTTGCACCACCTTTTTTATAATACTCCTGTATATAACATATCACATATCCCCCTACTTGAGATAAACAGTATCAAAAGTGATAATACCGAGAGGTCTTCCATGATCAAGATAATATATCATCAAAGTAAGTGCCAATATTCGAACCATTTTTTTGAACCATGGACTTAGGTGGCCAGAAATTTCAACATAAAGATATATATAGACTACATGGTTGGCTAAGGCGAAATGGTGTAACGAAACATATAATAATGGGTGAAAACATAGATTGGCTTAACAAGGGTGATCTAGGGGTATCTTGCACTAATGATGAGTGCAACAAAAGGGGTTTTAACACGGGAGGTCGACAAGTCAGTGTAACAAGTCGATAAACACACATATAATCGCTATTTGGGTGAATTCCTAAATGTTTCCTTCTCAAACCATCTATTCCTGCTAATCAATTAGGTCTTGAAATGATGTACATGCCAAGTTCTAAAGTCTATAATACTACCGGCACACTCAATATTTTGGTGGATTTTTGTATAATGAGATGAAAATGGAACATCAGGCTTAAACCTCACCAAGTAATAATAAAGGGTAATGTGCATTCGGCAAAGATTAATTCTAGTTTAGTAAGAAAAACATGTCAAAAATTTTAAAATTTGGTACCATTTTTTAAAGAAAACTAGGAAATTGAAGGCAAGAATAGGTCAAGTGATAATTCTACTCCCATCCCCCCACTTGTTTTGTACAATGTCCCTATTGTACATTAAGGAAATGAAATAAACAGGAAGAGTAGAATTAGAACAAGAAACTCCCTTGAGCTTTGCTTCTGAACATATGAAAATGTAATAAGCCCGTGGAGAAAATTCAGAAAATCTCCATCTTAAGCAAGCTCATTTTCCCTTGATCACTAAAACAAACTAATAACATAAAATCGCTCAAAAAGAAATATACAAGATATACAAACCTAGACTCACTTCTTATGAATCACGGTTGCATTACATAAGAAAACAAGCCTTTAAACCACTTGGGGGCCCAATTAGACGAGTGAAGTCTCCGTGAGGGTTTCCATAGAAACATACACACAACGTATCATTGTAGATAAGCAAGTTTAGCAATGCTCACGAACTTAATTTTAAGGTTTTTCAGAAAGAGGTTACAGCGTAACTCCGGTGGTTACGCCGTAATCATATGGTATTTTAAAATTTTAGTTTATAAGTTTACGGCGTAACCATAAGAAGGTTTACGTCGTAATTGAATGGGTTATGACGTAACCAAGTATGTTACGCCGTAACTGCTGCTAAATCAGCAAATCTATCATAAAATTACGGGTCGAGTTGGTCTAAAAAGTTGCCTCCTAGCTGCTAGAACCTGCAAAACAAAGTAAAACATGCAAACCAACTAATATGCCAAAAATGAAATTTATTAATAAAAAGACAGGTTGTCTCCCGACAAGCACTTTTGTTTATTAACGAGTCTTTAAGTTAGACTCATGCCCACTCTACTTTCATCTTGGGCGTCTACATCAAACTCTTTCTGGATTATTTCTCTGAACCTTAATCTGTTTTTTCTTTCGAGAGGTAAAGCATCGTCCACTTCTTTGGTCACACAAACAAAACTTTGTCCACCTTTAAATGAATATTTCTTAACTTTGAAGGTTTCAACCTGAACATTAGGTAGATCATACTTTTCAATTTATATTCCCATTTCATCAGGTTCCTCGTGTTCTAATCCATGGTCATGCCACCAATATGTACTAACTCTATGGACATCTTTACATTATTCCCATATCTTATCAAGCATATGTCCTTTTTTTCCTATCCTAAGTTCATATTAATATGCTAATTGATCAATTTCTAAATCAAACACCCATTTATAATCATAAAAACTCCTAGAAAGTAGGTCCTTTATAATCCCCGATTCGTCTCGATAACATTCAATTAACCATAACTTAAGTAATGGTTTTTTACAGGTTCACTTATCTCAGCATGTCCAACCTTAATTAATGTCCACTCCTTAAAGGTGTAGTCTTTGGGTCTAGGGTTGTTAGATTCTTGAGATGAGGTTCCTGGTGCGGGACTAACATTGCACCATTCGACATATCTATCATCCCAAACTATACTATCAGTTTGATACTTCCCGTATTTTTCTAAAAGGTAGTCAAGAAAGGATAATCCTATTCTCGTTATGTTCTTTCTTTCATTATCATAGTTGCAGTACTAAAACCTTAAATTCCCGACCCTAGATACCCTATAGATTCCCCCTCCCCATCGCATATACTTTTGGTGGGGTCACAGGTTGGCGACATCTTAGTCTTTTCGTTGACAGTCTGCTTAATAGGTTTACAAAAATGTACCCTAGGGGTATGTTGATATAGCTTAATTTTCTTTTTCTTACTGCCTTGATCGTGTAAACTATCATCAGGCGACCTATTACGTAAGTTTCTTGATTGATTATTGCTACATGCGGGAGATTGAGGTCTATTATCTAGGTTAGATTTTATCATAAAAAATTTCTCGGTAGGAGTTGTGAAATTATGATCTTTTTTCTCCATATCATAGCTAACCCTATTATAACACCCCGTGTTTTAGGGTCATTGTACAACGTCAATAAATTCACTATTTATTTTTAGTATTGTACGCGTTTGCTTTCAAATCGTAATCGTTAAGTTAAATCGCGTAAGCTAAAAATTATCATTCAATGTAAACGGGCATCAAACAATTAAATATTTACATCAAGCAAGTGTTAAGTAATTATTTTGAGTATAATTATTAACTTTGTTCATTTTATTTTTATTGGTTACGTAAAGTGGTTACGTTTCGCAATTAAATACATTTAAGCATACCCGGAAGCACCAATACCTATCTATAGTCAACCAAATACCCACAATTATACCCAATACTTAAAAATTACAAAATATCATCACTTATATACATGTATAACCGGATATAGAGTGAAAAACACAAGAAAGATATTTATTTTCAAACTAACACATGTTATAAACAATTACAAGCAAACTCTCTTACACACCATGCCATTCTTACACACTTCCATACATTCTTACACAAAACCCATACATTTCTTACAAGCTAGTCATTCATAATTTAACCATGGTTAAGTTAGAGTAACCAATAGCTAGTTAACTCTTGCTATAAAAGGCCTACTATGAAAGTAAACATACACATCTCATTTTCATAGTGAAAACTTCACCATTTCCTCTCTTTCTTTTGCTCTAACCCATGGCCAAACTTAAAAATACACATACAATCCATAAAATTTTATTTACAACATATACAAGTGTTCCTACAACATATCTAAGATATACCAAGAAGGTTTGAAGGCTTGGTTTAGTGTTTACAAGGGTTAAACAACAAGGATCAAGATCCATTATGAATTAGGGTTTTCTAAGTCTTAAAAGCTAGGGTTTGTTTGCTAAACAAGGGTTTAGATCATATTGTTCATCACCATACATCATATTAAGGTTACCTAAAAACCTTAATCTCTTTACTTTTGTGATTTTATGCATATATGATGTTTATGTAGTTAATCACCATTTAAGGACTTATTTACTTGTAAAAATAGATTTTTACACTTGTTTAGGGTTTGGTAAACTCTTACATATGATATATGGATCTTAACATCATGTTATAATGGATGTGTAAGTAATGTACAAGTATGGTTTATGTATAAAAAGTATATATAAACAAGTTACCTAAAAAGTGTATATATTAAAGTTCATGAACAAATGAGTATGTAAACTAATGGATCTTGTGATTTCTTGGACAATATATGAACTAATCATGGACTAGAGACCCTAAGGATGTAATACATGTGATATAAATGGTTATAAAGGACTTGCAACAAAGTGGTTAAACTAAAAAGTTATAAAAACAACTTTTAAACACATTTTGAGAAATTTATAAAAGTGGACTGTTAGAATTCGAATTTTAAGGCATCTATTTTATGATTTTATAAAAACTACATGTACAAGGATCGTGGCATTAGAGAACCGATAAACCGATTTAGAACGAAAGGAGATCGCTAATTTTAAGTTATTCGGTTATTAAAAAACACGTTATAAAGAAATTTTAATAAAACAATTATAAAATACTTTCTGATATATGAGGTTAGTTATTTCTCAGATATTTACATATTTTTTAGGATTCCACAAACACTAAGAATCGAAATTTTCAATCAATAACGAAGGAGTTATGAATTTCACTACGATAATAAATACTTTTATAAAACTATTTTTATAAAAGTTTCTGTTCATCTCAGACATGAAAATTTTGAAAATATCATTAATATGATCGAACTTTTAATAACAAAGACGTGCTCGAAAGAATCATTAAAAACGGAGCTAAAACGAATAAGATACGACATTTACGGGTTTTACGATAACCAAATCTATAAAAATAAATTTATAAACTTTCATGAACAGTAAAAACCACTGTTCACCAGAGGACTAAAAATATGAAAATGTAATATTTTTATAACTCGTCTTAATACGAAAGCATGGACATAAGAAACGGGCTTAAAACGATAAAGTTACGTCGTTTTTACTAATGAAATGTTTATAAACGTTTTAACTTTATAAATACGATTTCACAAACGCAATCAGATGATACGACCTATAATGAATTAGGTTGCATTCGGGCGTTTTAGTGGCACATTTTCTATTCTGTGATATATGTTGTTATTCATTCGCTCGAGGTAAGTTTATAGCCCCATGTTTTACTGTTTTACAATATACTTTACAACTTTTGGGGTGAGAACATGCTTGTTACTAATCTCATTTACATGAATTGGTTTGAATTCATTACATGTGCATTGCATTCGTTTTACAAACTGGTCTGCATACTCAATTACTTATTTTGGGACGAAATACATTGCTTGTTTCACTTTTTTTGAAAACAAGGACATTACTTTACTTTTACCCAAATGATTACGGATTAGCTTAAGTGGATTGAACTGTAAATTACCTGGAAGGTGAGCCGAAGTATGAAAATAGATCAATATGGGTGTACATCCCCGTTGGTGATACTATCACCGGGAAAATTAACATTATAGCATGTTGAACCAATATTTACACAACACGAATAATTACGTGCCTTAAATAAAGTTGGCATATATATTAGTCTACGCAGGCAGTTTCATGAACTTACAGTAATCGTAATCATTGTTTTATACACACAAGAATATTTACGTTGCCTTGAATAAAGTGGCAATACATACTTTGAACAATGGTGGTCCAACTATACTTAACTTTTTGTGACTATTTGGGGATTGAAATGGTCATGCATACTTTACAACTCTTTAGTTTATAACATTCAATGTCATATATATGTTTTTGTGACTATTTGGGGATTTAAATGGTCATACATACTTTACGAACTTTGGTTCAACATTTATACTTAAACAAACCTATGAACTCACCAACTTTATGTTGACACTTTTTAAGCATGTTTTTCTCAGATGAATTAGATGCTTGGCTTATGTGATGTGCATTGGAGTCTAAATAGTTCAAGATTTCCTTTCAAACGACATAGTTAGAGGTCGTTCTCTCATGACTTGTGCAATGGATAATTAAGTAACGCACCCGGAAACATATTCTCCCTGCGACCCATTTTGGGGTGTTTACAGATTGGTAATCAAGCAGGTATATAAACTGAGGTTCATAATTTTACCTGACAAAACCACTTTCAACGATCATACTTTAAAAATATTTTTTTTACGGGACATACATACACTATTGAGTTGCATTAGTTGGTTATACTAGATGCTTTCATGATTGATATACGTGTTTATATTATAGTACATATATTACTATAAGGGTCTTGCTTATATATACAAAGATGTGTTTACATTCTTTCATACATACTTTACAATTATGTATATAAGGGTTATTTATATAAATACTAGAACATTTCTTAAGGCAATGTAGTATTATAAACTTGTAGGTCCTAAAGATTATCAAACATTACTTTACCTTACATGATACCATCATTCATTTATGCCATGAGTGCATATTCATTTTTACCATACACCATCTTACATCACGTTTATCATCCATACTGTACGCATCTTGCATGGTTTCATATAAAGACGACTTATATAAACTTTTGCACGTTCAGTTATGGATGCACCAACTAATCCCGTCTCTGTTGATACCACCTAAGGGAAAATTTGAAGATGCTAATGACAATGGTTTGGATGTTGACCACCCATTACCTCGGGCGGAGTGCAGATGCATTCCTATATTGACTATTGTTATGATATCTAGCCAGTCATGGTAGAGCTATTCCGAGTCATTCATGTGTATTTTCACAGGGGTAACCATCAGGGAGGATATGCGTACATTAGAAGGTTTAGGATTGGTATGGTCTAAGCATAGAATGCTTCTCTGCGTGGTAAGATTAGGACCATGGAAGCTATCGAGACAGTTACTCGTAGCCAAGAGAGGATGACTCGTAGGGAGATGGAGCGACAGTTGGCTTCAGTTCAGGAGTCACAGCAACAGGACCGAGAGAATTTCAGGAAGCTCCAGGAGTTAGTCACCAGTCAGCTCGGACGTCACCCATAGACACCTTGTTTTAGGAATTATGTATTAGTTTGTATTGGAAGTTGTATCAAGAAAACTATGGAGTATCTTAGAGGGGAAAACAATGAAACCCACTATCTATTGAATTATCGTATTATGAATTTTTTTTGCCAATTTTACTTTAATTCCCTAAATTAATTGTACAACACTCTCTCTCAAATATCATGAAATCATAACGTTATTTGACGAAAATGAGCAATGCATCGTTAATCCTTAATTATACGTAGCTTGATCACCTATGTATAATTCAGGAAGGACCATGCCTATGATGAGAGTAGTCACCATAAAACTTCTTGTCAAGAGACAATTTTCTATTTATATCAAGTTGTGCGTGCGTATTCATAAAATGTAATCATCATGAAGAACCAAACTAACAATAATAATCACTAAGTAAACTCTTACACCACCATAGGTATAAATTCGTTATCACTCTTGAGCGTGTGATGTGAGCGGCTGTTTGACGGTGTGTTTAGGGGGGGGTTAGCGTTGTATATCGCTTGCGTTAAGCCAAAGGGAACGAAAAAGCCGCTAGAAGTCGAGCCTTGGTCGCAACAATTAATATTAAACCAACGTCACTAATCTTGAACGCGCAAGATAAAGCAATTTAGAAGGGGAATGCAAACGAGTTACCAAGCATGGTAACGAAATATTCGAAAGACATAAATAAAAATAACAAATAGATTTGTTGCCACAACACGCATTTATTATCTTAGAAATAAGATTACATAAGGTGCGCGCGCGCGCGCGTGTCCGCGAGCGCAATTTTATTCAACCCTCCCCTAGCCATAAAATCTATTCCTTACCAAAAGAGATCCACGCCGAAGCAAGAACGATGAGGGGCAACGAGAATAGCAAGAATAAAAGCCCGATACTGAAAAATCTTCCTTCCTATGGACGTAGGCAAGATAAATGCCGCGTCGTGGGGGGACCGGGGGGGGCCTCGGGGGGCCATCGGGGGGCCAAAGATGTGATGGATATGGGGGGGGGGGCAACATTTGAGAGTTTGGATAGAGGAAATGTAAGTGAAAGATACACGTGTTGTAATGAGAAATGGAAGGTTAAAAAATTTGGTATTAAATGGGAGGAAGTAACCGTTAGGTTACTGTTCATAAGCCGTTGGGACCCGTTCCACGACCGTTGGGGTTACTGTTCACCATACAAAAAAATCTCACACACACCTCTTCATTAACACCATTCCGAAAGGCAACTCAAACTGAATTTTGGGACGAAATTCTTTTAACAGGAGGAGACTATAACACCCCGTGTTTTAGGGTCATTGTACGACGTCAATAAATTCACTATTTATTTTTAGTATTGTACGCGTTTGCGAGATTTTAAATCTAAGAGTGTAAGTTGGAAATACGTAGGCTAAAAATGTATCAGGGTCATTTGAAAATCGGCATCAAACAAATAAATGTTTACATCAAAGAAAGATTTAAGTATCATCACACTCACTATCTCTCTCTCTCTAGGGGTTAACTTGTTTCATGTTTATTTTTATTGGTTTACATAAAGTGGTTACTTTTCGCAAATTAAATACATTTAGGGCATACAGAAAAGCCCAAGACCTATCTAGACTCAACCAATACCCACAATATACCTAATACTTATATAAATTCAAATATCATCTCTTATATAGCATGTATAACCGGTATATAGAGTGATAAAAAACAAGAAAGAGTGAGTTTATTTTCAACTAAACACAATTTTATAAACAATTATTAGTGCAAACTCTCTACGAGCGAGCCATGCCATTCTTACACACTTCAATACATTCTTACACAAACCCATACATTTATTACAAGCTATTCATTCATAATTTAACCATGGTTAAGTTAGAGTAACCAATAGCTAGTTTAACTCTGGGGCTATAGGTAGGCCAAGAAAAGGCATATAAAACATACGGACAAGCGCATTTTAATATGAAAACGAAAACATATATTTACTCTCTTTGCTTTTGGCTCGAGGGGGACCCAGGGCGGCCAAAACTTAAAAACATACATACATCAATAAAAGTTTATTTACGAACATATACAGAGTGTTTTTTCCTACAACATTTCTAAGTATACCAAGAAGGGTTTGATAGGCTTGGATTTAGTGTTTACAAGGGATTAACAAGCAAGGGATCATGATTAGGTTTTGTTGAAATAGGGTGAGTTCGTGATGTCTTAGAAGTTAGGTTGGTTTAGGGCTAAAATAAGGTTATAGTCTTATTGTCTAGCACCTACATCATATTAAGGTTACCTAAAAACCTTAATCTCTTTACTTTCGTGATTTTATGCATATATGATGTTTATGTAGTTAATCACCATCTAAGGACTTAGTTACTTGTAAAAATGGATTTTTACACTTGTTTAGGGTTTGATAAACTCTACATCTATATATTATATGGATCTTAAACATATCTCATGTGAGATATCTCTATACATATAAGAGCAGAGAGTACAAGAGAGGGAGGTTTATGAATAAAAAGTATATATAAACAAGTTACCTAAAAAGTGTATATATTAAAGTTCATGAACAAATAAGTATGTAAACTAATGGATCTTGTGGTTTATTGGACAATATATGGACTAATCATGGACTAGAGACCCTAAGGATATAAAACATGTGATATAAATGGTTATAAAGGACTTGCAACAAAGTAGATAAACTAAAAGGTTATATAAAACAACTTTTAAACACATTTTGAGAAATTTATAAAAGTGGACTGTTAGAATTCAAATTTTAAGTCATCTATTTTATGATTTTATAAAATACTACATGTCACAAGGATCGTGGGCATGTAGAGAACTCGAAAAACCGATTTATAACGAAAGAGATACGCTAGTTTTAAGTTAAACGTTAATTAAACGCGTTATAAAAGAAATTTTATAAAAACAAGTTATAAAATACTTTTGATATATAAGGTTTGTTATTTTTCTCAGATAGTACATATTTTTAGGATTCCAAAACAATAAGAATCGTAATTTTTCAATCAATAACGAAGGAGTTATGAATTTTGCGAGTTTACGATAATAAATACTTTTATAAAACTATTTTATAAAAGTTACTGTTCATCTCAGACATGAATATTTTGAAAACATCATTAATATGATAGAACTTTTAATAACAAAGACGTGCTCGAAAGAATCACTAAAAACAGAGCTAAAACGAATAAGATACGACATTTACAGGTTTTACGATAACTAAATCTATAAAAATAAATTTATAAACTGTCATGAACAGTAAAAACCACTGTTCATCAGAGGACTAAAAATATGAAAATGTAATATTTTTATAACTCGTCTTAATACGAAAGCATGGACATAAGAAACGAGCTTAAAACAATAAAGTTACGTCGTTTTTACTAATGAAATGTTTATAAACGTTTTAACTTTATAAATACGATTTCACAAACGCAATTAGATGGTGAGTGGTAGGGGGCTATAGTAGGGGGGGGGGGGGGGGGGGGGGGGGGGGGGGGGGGGGGGGGGGGGGGGGGGGGGGGGGGGGGGGGGGGGGGGGGGGGGGGGGGGGGGGGGGGAAAAATGGGGGGGGGGGGGGGGGGGCGGGGGGGGGGGGATAAAAAAAAAAAAAAAAAAAAAAAAAAATTATATATGGTAGTAGTTATTCAAAATGCTTAGTACTCATACGACCTATAATGAATTAGGTTGCATTCGGGCATTTTAGTGGCGCATTTTCTATTCTGTGATATACGTTGTTATTCATTCACTCGAGGTGAGTTTATAGCCCCATGTTTTACTGTTTTACAATATCGTCCACTTCTTTGGTCATACAAACAAAACTTTGTCCACTTTTAAATTAATATTTCTTAACTTCGAAGGTTTCAACCTGAACATAAGGTGGATCATACTTTTCAATTTCTATTCCCATTTCATCACGTTCCTCTTCTTCAAATCCATGGTCATGCCACTAATATGTGTTATCTCTATGGATATCTTTACATTATTCCCATATCTTATCAAGCATATGTCCTTTTTTCCTATCCCAAGTTTATATTCATCTGCTAATTGATCAATTTCTAAATCAAACACCCATTTAAAGTCATAAAAACCCTTGGAAAGTGGGTTCTTTATAATCATTAATTTGTCTTGAAAATAGCCAATTAACCATAACTTAAGTAATGCTTTTTTCACAAGTTCACTAATGTCAGCATGTCCAACCTTAATTAATTTCTACTCCCTAAAAGTGTAGTCTCTAGGTCTAGGGTTGTTAGATTCTTGAGATGAGGTTCCTGGTGTGGGACTAACGTTGCGCCACTCGACATATCTATCATCCCAAACTAAACTATCGGTTTGATACTTCCAGTATTTTGCCAAAAGGTAGTCAGGGAAGGATAATCATATTCCCTTTATGTTCTTCCTTTCATTATCGTAGTTGTAGTACCAAAACCTTAAATTCCCAACCCTGATACCCCATAGATTTTGTTCCCCCCATCACACATACTTTTGGTGGGGTCACAAGTTGGCCATATCTTAGTCTTTTCGTTGACAGTCTACTTAATGGGTTTACAAAAATTTGCCCTAGGGATGTGTTGATCTAGCTTAATTTTCTTTTTCTTACTGCCTTGATCGTGTAAACTATTATCAAGCGACCTATCACGTGAGTTTCTTGATTGATTATTTCTGTATGCGGAAGATTGAGGTATATTATCTAGGTTAATTTTTATCATAAAAAATTTCTTGGTAGGAGTTGTAAAATTATTATCTTTTTTTCATTATCATAGCTAACCTTATCGTTCTCGATTTCGAAAGAAATTTTTTTATCAAAAACATTAATTTCCACGTAAATTGTTGCTAAGGAAGGTCTACCTAGAATTATTGTCTCATTAGGACTTTTATCAATTCTACCTAGAATGTTTTTTATTATACCTAAGGGTGCCTTCTTCGTCATATCGGCCATTTCAACAAGAATATTGGTGTTCCTCAGGTTGGCTAGTCTTAAGTACTCAAATATGTTCCTAGGCATGACATTTACACTAGCACCTAAATCAGCCATACCATAAAAGTTAAAATTACCAATAGTGCAAGGAAGTGTGAAATTTCTTGGATTTCGCTCCTTCGTTGGCAATTAGCACTCTAGGACCTCAGTCGTCCTTTCCTCTTCATTTTGAGCTACCTGAAAGTCAGATGCTTCATGGAGATTGTTAAGATTACTTGAAGATATAGGTCTATGTGGGGTCTCATGATCAACATTAACAACTTTGCATTTCCCGGTAAATAAGCTAGGAGCTCCATTGGTTGTCCTAGAATGGAGTTCCTTGGTTAATTGCTCGATTTGGGTTTCTAGGTTTTTAAGAGAAGTGCTCTGGTTCCTAGTGTTAATATTCGCATTTTCTTGGAGTTTCTTAATCCATTTCTATATTTTGGCGATTCTTCGTGTTGATTCTTCCTGTGTTATTCATAAGTCTTCTAAGCTTGGTCTCATCTCCCCATAAGGTGGTCGATTTATCTGTACGAGTGTAGTTTCCCGGGTGGATCTTACACGTAAACTTGGCTCCAATTACTTTCGTTCAAAAGGAGCGGGGCGTCCAAACTCACCATTCTTGGACCTCTATCACACCTGTTTTGACTTCCTTGTTGAGAGGATTCAGGTTGTGCTTAAACACATATCATTTTAGCCCCGGAAAACACTATAAAATGGACTAATAACCATAAAATATGTTATATTATATTGAAAATATGTTTGGTATGTGTTATTATGTCTTGCAGGTACAAAGGATTGAAAACAAAGCAAAAACGGTAATTTTTAGATGAGTTTCGACGACGTTTTCATGTTTTTTGAGATTCAAACGAAGTCGTAAAAATTCCTCGAACACTTCATTGGAAAGAGCACGAAATTACGAATCCATCAGTACCTTCCTCACTGTTGGTGAGTTCATAGGTTTAAGTAAAATGTCAGTGTGAACCACAAGATTTCCATGTGTGAGTATTATAATGAATACAATATTACATGAAAAGTAGTTACGATTGCACTAAGCTTATGACACTGAAGCTCAGACCAAAGTCAGGTTGTTACGCATTGTTGCCCCTGTAGGTGTCTATCCCAAAACACCTAAAGTTTCCTAAATGACATGCGTCCGTTTGGCTAGTACAGTCAGTCAAGTAAGCACTACTTACCCAGACGGGGGTGTCAACCTCAATAGATCTATTTACATCATTCGTGCTTACATGCAGTAATTAACGGTTCATGATAGTAGGCATAAGTGGGTTAATGATACTTAGGCTAATCCGTAATAGTTTAAATGCACTTGTGTCTATAAGTAAAAGCAAGCAATGTATCTCACCCCAAGTGTTTCAAAATAAGTATAAACCATGTAAAAGTGGGGCTATGAAACTCACCTCAAACAAAGTAGTACAATCGGGAAATAAACGCAAGTTTAAAGATAGCACAAGTCCTAACCGCGACCTAATTTAATAACGAGGCACTTTAGGCTTACAATATGAAGTGTACCAAATGCATATGAGTTTTATAAACTTTTTATCACCCTTATATACTTGTGTCTAAGGTTTTCCTAATTCTAATTATATTATAGAACTGTAGAGGGGGGGGGGGGAGGGGTGAATACAGTTTTCTTAACTTCTTTGAAGTTTACAAAACTGCAAGTCTTGAAGGAACTGAATGGTGTACTAATACTTTGCAACAAGAACAATAAGTATATAGAGAGAAATTGAGACAGAGAGAGACCATGATATATACTAGTTCGGGAAGAGGGGTTTAGTCCTTTCGTATGTCCAGTTGCGAATCTACAAAACCTATATTATTCCTAGTATAATCCTTATAGTGGACAATAAACCGTATCACAACTTAACTCCACTGATATGCACAAAGATCGGATCTCACAAAGAAGAGTTACTACCTATGGTATTCGGCCCTCAGAATCCACCCATAAGAACCTATGATTCGACTTACCCTAGATATAACTTCCCCTTGGAAGTATAACCAAATCCCTAACTAGATGCCCAATGATCTAGGCTTGATCTCTTGGATATACGACTTCCCTTTACAACCAAATTGAATGAAAAGGTGATTGTTCAAATAAAGTCCTAACCTAACCCAGAGACTCGATTCTAAAATAAAGGGTATGAGAAAGAAGACCCTCAACTTATAACACATAAGTATAGATTAGGTACTTGTATGTCTCTCTTACGGAGATGTGTTCTTCAATAGAATGATAAAAGAGAAGACTAAGAACACAAGAAGTGTTAGACTTAGAGGAAAAGAGAAGAGAAAAGAGAGTGAAGAATGTTTGCAAGAGGTGAGGAATATAAAGGCCAAATGTAGGTATATACAGGCCAAAAGTCCCAAGAGTGTAAAAACACTTCGAGATTGGTGCACTGGCCACGCGCTCCCAAAGTGTTTTCTTCAAGATTTTGGCGTTTTAAATACCCACACTTATTAAACCCCTAATTGTACTTCATGATATGACCTTTTAATCATTCTTACACTCAAGGTCAACCAACTCAAACAACCATTTAATAAAAGCATTTGTGAAGTATTTAAAAGACATCTAAGGGTTGTTTGTCCGATATCAAAGAGATAGAAAAGAACTACCGGACATGGGTATTTTTGGTATTCCTCCAAGGTAAATGGTCTAGTTAAAAACTAACCATGGTTTTAGAAGTTGGTTAGGGTATAAGAGAATATTCCAAAAATATGTTAAACTTGGAGAGGAAGTATGGATGTTATGGGGGAGAATTTGAAATTTGAATTTCAAATTGCATATCCACATGTGTGAAATAGAAGGAAGGATAGGAATGAGTTGTATGTGAGTTGGCATGGATGTGATGTTGATGTGATGGAAAGGAGCCTCTTGTTTGAGATTCAAAATTAAATTACACATGTGGGATAAAGAGGAGGAAGTGATGAGGTAAGTTGGATTAGGGAAATGGCATGATCAAGGGTTAGGATTAAAAAGGGTGTGTGTGTAATTTGAATTTCTACTTGAGAAGGTATGTGAGTCAGGGGAAGTGTATATGATAAGTTTTGAGAGAGTGTATGTGTGTGTGAAATTCAAATTTGATTATGAGGAAGATGAAGAATAGGAGATATGCAGTGGAGAATGTTTTGATGTGATATATAGGAGCCTATATTGGAATTGCAATCTGTTTATTGAGAGGACAACCAATACACAAGGTCCCCTGGTGTAAAGCAAAAATGAGAGTATACCCATGTGAGAATAATGATTGGGGCATGTTATAAAGTGAGGAAGGATTAAGCTTGTGAATTTACAAAGAAGAAGTCTAGAAGATGATGGTGATACGTAGTGACAATCAACGGATTGATTAGGTTGCTACATCCATCGGCCATATAAGATAGGAAAAGAGAAGGCCAACATGAAAAAAGGAAATGATTGGAAAAGTGTATCCAATGTTTGAAGGACAATGTAGACAGGATGAAGAAACCAAAATATTGTTAAGCGGGTAATGCCGGTAACAAACAAATATAATCGTGCCGAATTAGGGGGTAAGAAGGATTAAACAAATGATTAGGAAGAATATGTTATAGGAAGTATGGTATACAAGTGTTGTATAGAGGAATGTAGGATTTGTAAAACATTTTATAAGTAAGGAGGTGAGAAAAACTCAAAGTATGATTAACCTCCAAATACCACAAACTTAATTTGTCACTTGGACTTAATCCATGATAATCAACAATGGATTTGATCATTAATTATCTTGATGCAAACAAGCTAAGTGATTTGTATCTCTAGTAAAGTATATCCCATAACGAGAAAAGATGCGTTTACAAAAAGTGACCTTTAACTTAATTTAACCAATAAGGGAGTAAGATCTGTTACGTGATTAGGATCAACGTAAATTCGGATTAAGGATAAATGAATACTTTCATTTGATGGTATCTTAAAAGTATGTTCATACTGGGTTTAGAAAGAATTTTCGTCCTTGGCTAGAGCCGTTTGAAAAAGGAATTGAGTTGGCGTTTTGTTGAAAAATGAGAAGATTTATTTTTGCTCTTCTCTAAGTCTAAACCTCATCCGGAGTGTTTCTAAATGCTCAAATATCATATACATACCTTTATTGAAGTTTCCACATGTGTCAGGTAAGAGGAAATACGACATTGCAAAATTCGTAAAAATGGACTTCATGAGTGATGCGATGGCCACTTGCTGACGTGTGCCCAGCGCGCCAGTTTCATAAATCTATTTTTCTGGATTTTGGCTATCGTTTGTTATTTTACGTTTTGCGAAAATTTATTTGTCATCGTTAAAACATAAAGGAGATCCTAGTCAATGTTGCACCAACAATATCACCCTTTTTAATGATGACAAAGTAAGTTTATGCCTTCCCGGATGCACGTTACTTATCTACGCTTCATCAAATACCCAAAATTTATACCCAATACTTAAAGTTTATTTAAAACTTCAAGTATTTATCACATTATACATATTATTCATGAAAGAATTAAACCAAACCCTACAATGTACAAGTTACGTATTTTTCTAAGTCTATACTACATTATACTTCATATAATGTAAGTATACATTATATAAAAGACCAAAAGCATATCATAACTTATACACATATATAATTTCATGTATAATGACTAGGAAAGACAAGATGACACCAAGAACCATCACAAATATCTTCATAAAAGATCTAGCATGCAACTTGAACCATGACTCATCAATGACTAGCCAAATCTTATCAAAATAAGCCCTAGCTTCTTCCATAAGCTTGGCCACCTTGCATACTTCCACTTGACACAAATATCTTCATACCTTGCTATATATATGCATGCACTAGTGTTAAGGGAGTGCATACTCTTCATTTCATTACAAGAAAAAAAATCAAAACTCTTCCTTTGTTCTCTCAACACCCCACGGCTCAAAACCCCAATAATACCCAATCCATTGCTTGATTTTCTATCATTATACAAGCATACACACATCATATCTAAGGTATTCTAAGAAGGTTTCAAGAGTTGGTTAACCATTTGCAAGGAAGGAATCAAGAAAAGAAAGAAAGGGTTTACTTGGGAAAAATTAGGGTTTCATTCTAATTTTTCAAGCCAAGAGTTTAAATCACAAGGGTGTGATTGGTTTTATTTTCTCTACTCATCCACACAAGGTTATATATAAAGCTTAATCATTTCATAACTAAGATTTTATGTGTTCATATGCTTTACTAAGTTAAATCACCATCTAGGGTACTTTTGAATATGTGAAATGGATTTTTACATTTGATTAATGTTTTGTACACTTATTTACATGTCATATGGATGATAATATTATGTTAAAAGGAATGTATAAGTGTTTTAACATATTGGTTAAGTATAAACATGTTTAAGTACAAATTAGGGTTTCTAAAAAGTCAACTTATGAGTTACAAGTAAAAATGGTAAAATAACATGTTAATCTTGTTATCTTGGACTCACATGAACAAAACATGACCTAATGGACCTAATACATGTAAGACATAAGATATTAAGGGTTCTAATGGGTTTGTAACAAAGTGGTAAAGCTAAAAAGTCCTAAAAACAAGTTTTAAACACATTTTGGAAAATAATATCTTAGGGGCTGTTTTGTAATTCAAAATTTACATATATGTTTTATGATTTTATAAAATACTACATGTCACAAGGATCGAGGGGTCATAAAGAACTCGAAAAACCGATTAATAACGAAGAAGATACGCCATTTACAAGTTTACGATAGTTAATACTTTTATAAAACAATTTTTATAAAAAGTACTATTCATTACAGAAACTTATACTTTATAAACATCAATAATATGATAAAACTTTCAATTACGAGAACGTGTTCGAAAGAATCGCTAAAAACGGAGCTATAACGAATAAGATACGGCTAAAACGGGTTTTACGTTAATTAAAAGTATAAAAATGATTTTATAGCTGTTATGAACAGTAAAACACTATTCATCACAGAATCTCAAAAACCTAAAAATGTGATTTTATGATCACTCGTCTTAATACAAAAGCGTGGGCGTAAGAAACGCGAGAAACGGGCTTAAAACGACAAAGTTATGTCATTTTTACTAAAGGCGTAATTATAAACGTTTTTACTTTATAATGACGATTTCACTTAAACAAATAGATGGTGATATAGCTATATAGATTATATATGTTATTAGTTATCGAAGTGCTATAATACTAGGGAGTTTCATAATGAGGCCTCTTCGGATGGCGTATCGACGAGTTGTTGGATTTACGATTTAAAGTGTCCTAACTCCTCGTACGTCATGTCATGACCTCTTAAATTATGATAGCCCGAACGATAGTACGATGATAACTATATAGGATTATATGCAGTTGTTGTTAGACAACGTACTTGAATACTGATTCGACCTATATTAACTAGGTTGCATTTGAGCGTTAGCGTGACGCGTTTTTACTTGGGATATTTTGTTATTAGATCACTCACTTGAGGTGAGTTCATAGCCCCACACTTTTTACAGTTTTACTGATTTACTATTTATTTGGGATGGAAACATGCTTTGTTTTACAAATTGGACGCAAGTAGATATTTTACATTGATTACATGTTTGCCTAAGTAGCAATAACCCAAGTTAAGCCCATTATCATGAATTGTCAATTGCATAGATGTAGTTGGGAATTACATTATGTGAGCGCGAATGTTATTTAATAGATCTATTTGGGAAACGACCTCCCCGTTCGGGTGACTAGCTATCACCGGGAACGAACGTTATAGCATGTCGAATCAGGGATGTTTCGGGTTAGAACATCATTTCGGGCTGAGTAGCAATATTTTGCGAACAAGACTGTCGAGCTTCAGTGTCATGAGCTTAGTGTAAATGTAATCTGGTTTTGTGATTGTTTGCATATGTTGTAACATCACGGGAAAGTCTTGCGGTCCTGCATAATTTAAATACATAAACCTATGAATTCACCAACATTTTTGTTGACGTTTTAAGCAATGTTTTCAGGAGGTCAATAGGCACGAGGTGCCAAGGATGCATTGGGTTACGTTTTGGATTGCACGCTTAAAGACTTTTATATCATATTTTGGGAAATCTATGTCATCTTTTGTAATATTAAACAAGGAACAAGTGAAGCTATAAGCTTTTGTAATATGTCTTTTAATTAAATCCAATGTATCAATTTAAACGACTTTTTGTGTCGTTCTTATATATATCTTGTGCTGTTGATCTTGAAGTAACACGCCCCGGACCCTTATTCCGCTGCGACCCATTTTGGGGGTGTTACAGATTGGTATCAAGAGCCAAGGTTATAGAGAACCAGGTCAAAATGTTTTTGCTGGACTATAACCGTTTTCAAACATTGCATTCATAAAAAGGGTTTTTATGGGACACACTATTTGTTGCATTAGTGGGACTAGATGCATTCATACTTGATATACGTGGTTATAATATATTACGTATATTACAATAAGAGCCTTATATAATATACTCTTATAAGTTATTTCTTCTGGTCACAGTGCGATGTGATCTTATTTTATTTTTGATGCATATGTTATGTTACGTTATGATTGTATTGAAATCTAACGGGTATCGTATTTTCTTGTGATTTAAGAGCATGGCACCAAAAAGAGCCACAAGATCAATCCGAGTCCCACCAGTTACACCAGTTACACCAATCCCAACAACCACAACTGTTACTGAGGCACAACTTCAGGCCTTAATTGATCAAGGAGTTGCTGCTGCAATGGCTGAAGCAGAAGCAAGCAGAGTTAGGAATGGCTACAATAGCAAGATATTGTTAAGAGGTTTACTTTTTGATACTTTTAAAAATAATATACATGTGTTGCTTGTCAAAGGAAGCAAACATTAGCGCTTCTTGTAGTACAAAATAGTTAGTTCAATCTGCAACCTTTGCTTTTGTTGCACATAGATTTGTTTGGTCCAACATTTGTAAAAAGCTTAATGAAAAAGATGTATTGCTTAGTTGTCACAGTTGATTACAATAGGTTTAGTTGGGTTTTCTTTCTAACTACTAAAGATGAGACTCGTGGCATACTTAAGTCCTTTATAACTAGAGTAGAAAATCTAATAGATCAAAGGGTTAAGGTAATTAGGTGTGACAATAGAACTGAGTTCAAGAATAAGGAGATGAATCAGTTTTGTGAGAGAAAAGCTATTAAGAGAGAATTAAGTGTAGCTAGAATCCTCAACAAAATGGAGTTGATAAGAGGAAAAATAAGAACACTAATGAGGGATACTAGGACACATGCTAGCTGTTTTCTAAGCTAACTAATATCTTCTTTGGGCTAAAAGTAGTTAATAAATTGCTTGCTTGTGCAAAATATTGGTAATTAGTAACTAAGCCTCATAACAAGACCCTTATGAACTTTTTCTGGTAGAAAAACCACGCTTTAGGATTTTTGAAACCTTTTGGGTGTATGTTATAATTCTCAATTCCATAGATCACTTAGGAAAGTTTTGATGGTAAGACTGAGAAGGATTCTTTGTTGGGTACTCAGTCAATAGTAAATTCATTTAGAGTATTAATAGTAGAACTAGGATAGTTGAATGAGAAACTGCATGTCTAGTTTAGTGAGATACAACTAATATTGCAGGAAGTGGGACACAAATTGGCTTTTTGATACTGATGTACTAACAAGTTCAAAGGAATTATAGCCAATGTTGAAGGAAATCGTCTAATAGTAAATCAGGTACTCAAAATTGTGATGATACAAGGTAAAGCTAGATTGGAGTTAGTACATTGCAAAAGATTAAATCTGCTACATTATGGACTGTTGTTCCACCATTCTACTCATATTTCAAAGTTTTCTCCTGATGCTGATTCAAAACCTTCAAGAGATGATTCAAAATGAAGGTTACTTAAGAATCTAGGAAATAGAAAGGTGGTGATCCAAGTAAAGAGGATGAAAGATATGATCAAGAGAAGGATGCTAGTGTTAACAGCACTAACAATGTTAATGTTGCTAGCACAAATGAAGTTAATGTTGTTGGTAGAAAAGCAAGCATTGAACTTTCAGATGAACCAAATATGCCTGCTTTGGAAGATTTTTGTCCTATTCAATTGATGACTGAGAGTTGGTAAAGAAGGATGACATGTATCAATTGGATGCATTTATTGCCTGTCAGTCCTATTCCAACTACAAAGAGTACACAAAGATTATCCTGTTGAGACAAGACATTAAAGTTAAGCATTTACAAACAAGAAGACTTGACAAAAGAAATTTAGAGAACATGGTTTGTGTAGTTCTGTTCAGCATTGAACAAACTATAAAGGACATTCATAATTGCTTTGTTTGCCTGATTCTTTTCATAAAGTAGTATCCCAAGAAGGTAATCAAAGCATTGCAGGTATCCAAGCTGGTATAGAAGATCATGAGGATGAGCTCTCTACAATTAATATTCCAAAATGTTTGGACATTGGTGGATTTACCAATTGGAAAAAGGCCATTTGGCACTAAATGGTGTCTTCATGAATAAAAAGATAAAAGGAGGAATTGTGATTAAAATAAAGGCGAGATTGATGCTCAAGTGTACACTACTAAGAAGAAAGGATTGAATATGATGTAGTCTTTTACCCTGTTGCTAGAATTGAAGATATTAGGAATTTTTAGCCTATGCACTCATTTAAAGGCTTTGTGGGTGTAACAGATGGTCGTCAGAGTGCTTTTTTTATGTTAGATTAAAGAGGTAGTCTTGTTGTACAACCACCAGGATTTGAAGATCCAGACTTCCTTGATAGTGTATTATACAAAGTAAAAAAAGGCTCTTTATGGACTACATCAAGACTACCAGAGCTTGGTATATGAAACATTATCAATTATTTATTGGAAAATGGTTTCAATGAGGGAAAATTAACATACCTTATTTAATTCAGTAGGGTCCAATTGGTGTGATAACTTCTGTTAGTTCAAGTGTATGTAGATGTATCCATTTTGGCTATACAAAGAAGTCATTATGCACTGAGTTTGAGAAGATGATGCATAAGAAGTTCAGATAAGTTTATGGGTTTAACTACATTCTTATTTAGGGACTGCAAGTAAAGCAGAGGAAGTATGGGATTTTTATCAGTTAGACAAGTATATGAATGAGATTTTGATGAAATTTGGTTTTACTGGAGTCAAGAGAGGCAAAGCACTCCTATGGATAAATCACAAAAAGCTTTTCGCTCAAGGATTGAGATGGTTGAAGAAGTGGATGATCATTTATATAGAATAATGATTGGTTCATTTTATGTTATTCTTACTTTTCATGGAACTGAGATTATGTTTGTAGTGCAATGTGCCTATGAAAGATACCAAGTCAAACCCAAAGGTTTCACATATTATTGCTGTAAAATGGATTCTTTAGGTACTTAAAGGGTCAACCAAAATTAGGTCTTTTGGTATCCAAGATTCTCCTTTTTATTGGTAGCCTACAATAATAGTGTTATGCTAGAGCAAGCTTGGATAGAAAGTCTACAGAATAGGAGGTTGTCAATTCCTTAGAAGTAGATTAATATCATGGCAATGCAAGAAACATATTGTGGTTGCAAATTCCAGAACAGAAGCTGAATATGTGGCTGCTTCAAGTTGTTGTAGACAAGTGCTTTGGATTCAGAATCAATTACTTGATTATGGGTACAATTTCTTGCATACCAAAATCTTTATTGATAATAACAGTACTATTTGCATAATTAAAAATCATGTTTTTCATTAAATACAATGCATAGAGAGATTAAACATCACTTTATTAGGGTATTGCAATGAAAAAGATGTTAGATTCAAATCGGTTATAATCCATTACTGAAAAAATGTTGCAGAAGTTACTTACAAAAGCTTTTTGATGTCAGTAGGGTTCATTATGTGTTGACTAGTATTGGAATGCTTATAACCCTTAAAAATATTTTATCTCTTTATGTTTTGGTAGAGTTTTGTATGGAATTAATATGTTATTCATGTTACATAAAGTTTTGTTGTTAAGTTTTTTTAGTGCTGCTAGTTATACTTTACCGCTAAGTTAATGCTGTTAGTTATAACATAATATGCTGGTTATAATTAAACATTATGAAAATTATGAGAAAAAGAAATTGAGAGAGTTTGGTGAGAATAAAAACAGAAAGAGAGATGTGTAAAAACAGAAAGAGTGATTTGGTGAGTAAAAGAATTAAGAGAATTTGTAAGTTGAAAAACAGAAAGAGATCTATGTGAAATAAAAAATAAAAAAACAAACAAAGTGATTTGTTGAGAAAAATAATTGAGAGAAGTTATGAGTTGAAAAACAGAAAGAGAGTTGAGTATATTAAAAACAGAGAGTGTTTAGACTGGAATTAGAGTTAATGCTGGTAACTCAAAGTTAATGCTGCTAGGCATAACTTACTACTGTTGTTGAAAGTTAATGCTGCTAGGCATAACTTACTACTGCTGTTGCAAGTTAATGCTGCTAGGCATAAACTTATTACTGATGTTGAAAGTTAATGCTGCTAGGCATAACTTACAACTGCTTGTGAACGTTAATGCTGTTGAGGGTATTTTCATAAATACTTCGATTAAGGGTTTCATTTACTTATTTAATCGATTTCATTCAATCATATACTCTATAATAAAAAAAACCTAACTCAATTTCATCATTCATCATCGAAACCCAACACAATGACGACCCTACAGTTTGATGATACTCACAATTTGGTCGCGTTTTTTGTCTAAACCCATTGAAAGTGAAGGGTTTGAGCAAATAGTGGATTTTCTAAATGCAAACCTTATAAGATATGCACTAACGATCAATCCTACTATTTATACTTCGTGCATTGAACAATTCTGGGCTACTGTCAAGGTGAAAACTGTCAGTGGGGAAGTATATTTACAAGCCCTAGTAGATGGGAAGAAGATAATTCTTACTGAAGCATCTATTAGACGTGACCTTCAACTGAATGATGAGGAAGGTATGGATTGCTTTCCAAATGCTAACATTTTTGCAGAACTTACAAGGATGGGGTAAGAAAAACTTTCACAGAAGCTTACATTCTATAAGGCATTCTTTTCTCCTCAATGGAAATTCCTTATTCATACCATTTTGCAATGCCTAAGTGCTAAGAGTACTGCATGGAATGAATTTAGTAGCACTATGGCTTCTGTAATTATCTGTTTAGCTACAAACTAGAAGTTTAACTTTTCAAAATACATTTTTGAAAGTATGGTGAAGAACTTAGAGAATGTGTCTGGTAAATTCTTGATGTATCTAAGATTTGTACAACTGTTTTTGGAGAAACAACTAGAAGGAATGTCAAATCATAAAAGGATTTATGTTACACCCTCTCACACTATGAAGATTTTTGGAAACATGAGAAGAGTAGGGAAAGGCTTTTCTAGAAGAGAAACACCCTTATTTCCAGCAATGATGGTACAAGCTCAAGAAGAAATGGGTAAAGGTTCAGCAAATCCTACTGATCCCCATCACACACCCACCATTATTCAACCATAAACATCTTAACCTCAAAAGAAACAAAAACCTAGGAAGCCAAAGAGAAAGGACACTAAGGTTGTGACAATTGTTAATTTTCAGAACTTCAAATGACTATTTTACCCTTTGACTTTTTGGGTTGACTCGACTTTTGACTTTTTATTTTCAAGTAAAAACAATTACCGCATAACTGATAATTTTTCGAAACTTATTTTAATAATAAATCATAATTATTATTACATTATTCTCATTATAAATTTTCTTTCTTCAAACTAATTCGGTTTGAAAACGGGAACAACATGTACCAACGCGTAAATAATTATAATATATTTATTTAATTATCGCAATTTATTTAATAAAAATGTTTAATAAAATATTTTACATTTTATTTCGTAAACGTTTATTAAAAACATGAATATTCAAATTAAAGTTTATTCTCACGGGCAACCATTACCCGTGATGCCCGAGAATTTTCAAATAAATAACAAATATTTTAAATAAACATTTTAAAACATTTGTGAAAAATGGCCAAGTAAATACTTATTTTCGATGAAAAATTTATTTGGAAAACAATGACGCAAGTTTCGTCTTTTAAATCATCCGTTAACTCACCCAAACGAGACCCGAACCGTTATTTAACAAAAATTATCAAAAGTTTCAATTCTAGTCCCTCTGGTATATTTTCAACTTCAAACCAAAACTATGTCACACTTGCCACATTTTTATTTAAAATAAAATTTTAATAATATAAATACAATTTTCAATTCATTTCTCCTCATTATATAAAAAAACAAAACACACACATAACTCAAAAATACTCTCCCCTCTCTCTCCAGTTTCAGGCCAGCCGTCGCCGGTCAGCCGCCGCCGCCGGGAAACTTTTCCGGTGGATTTTTCTGGCGAATCTTCGCCGTACTTCTTCACCCTCTCTAGTCATTCAACCTTGTCCCGCCATCCTCCCACGCCACTAGCCGTGACCACCGCAGCGGCGGCGGCTTTTCCAGCCGCTGCCGCCGCCGTGGCAGGCTGTGGGTGGCGGATCGGCTAGAGCAACCGCGGAGCAGCCCATAAAACACCTCGAAACCTTCGGATCTTGCCTATATTTTCCGTGCATGGTGGTTACATCAAGTGTAAAAACGATATTTAATTTAGTGGTTAATTTTGGCCCTTGTTTTTGGTCCATTAGGAGCTATCCGCCGCCAAACCACCATTGTGGTGGCGGTCGGACGACGGTACAGCCACCACAGCCGCACCATGTGGTGTCGGGCTGTGGCGGCGCAACCCCTCGGGGGTGCCTTGCTGTACTCAGCCGTTAGATGCCACCACTGTGACGGCGGCCGAGCCGGCTGTGGCCACCACAGCCACCACAGCCGCACCATGGTGGTGTCGGGCTTGTGGTGGTGATTCCCCTTTTTGCTATTCTTATTTCTTGTAATTTATTTTTGGTCATTTATTGATTTTTTTCGATGTGAAATCGTGATTAAAAAGGGCGTTTGGATTTTTATGTAATCCGCCGTTAGGGGTGTTTAGATTTGCTTGAAAATTATTATTGTTGTTTAATTGACTAGTTAGTAATTATTGAGACGAGAAATATATTAGTGATATTGATTGATAAAAGTGGGAAATAATATATTTTATATACATGGAAACGTTGTATAAACGGCAAGGTCATGCCAAAATTTCTAAAAATTTATATACTTAGCGTTTTTCACTTAAAATTCCTATTAAAAAATATAAAACCGATAAAAATGACTAAATAATAATCGTAGGTTATTATATATATAATTATATAAAAACCGCTAAGAAAATTGGAACATTAACTTATTAAATATTATTTTATAAGTCACGACTAAAATACCAATATAAACTTTTATAAAAAATTTAAAGACATTATTGTCTCATTTGTAAACTTAAAACGTACGTTTACGTTATTAAATAAATCTTTCATGAATGAAATGATAATTTCCGAACGCGTGTCGGATAATATTATTTTAAATTAATATCACATATTTCTTATGAATATAATAATAATGCTTGTAAAGAATTACATACCTTAAATAATGCACTTTCGAATGTTTGCCTTTGGTTATATAGTTCCCGACATGAATGATTCGCGTTCGTTTTCGTATGTAAGGAATATATGGGATATATGTTACATACTTGTTTTATCATTTTCTTTATTTTATTTGGCCAACGACCAAAATGTTATAATTTTAAATTGAGTCTTTTTATTTTTGAGTCGTGTCGATGTAACTATCCATCAGAAAACCCCAAAAACTTATACCTCCCTAAACGAATGGAGCATTACCGTTAGGATTAATTGCAACTTCGCGATCGCGACAAGATGTTCATTGACGCCACGTGGTTATTAGATTATTCGATTATTGTTTACGAGCAAGGTGAGTTCATGGCCTCACATTTAAATCTTTTATATTTTTTAAAACCCGCGAGGGAGATACATGCTTGCTTTAGAAAATCGAACACAAGTGATTTTATTATGTGAACGTTGCTATGAGTGTATTGTTGTGGCCCTTCCTTCATGAACCGTCAATCACTGCTAACCGGTGAACGCTAATGCAATAATAATAGATCTATTTTGGCCTAACGACTTGTCAGACGTGTGTTCTTTGCGAGGGCATACTGAGAAATATTGTACTTAGTATTGGGAGTGTTAGCACTCTAGGTTGGGCACATGGTTAAGGTTCGGTTCGTGGCTCTAGTATCGTTGTGATTGTTCTATGAACTAAAAAGTTTTGCTATACTTGAGTTTAAAATGATTGTTTATAAACTTTATGAATTCACTTAACATTTTTGTTGACGTTTTAGCATGTTTATCTTAGGTATATACTTGCTAGCTAATGATGAAAGATTGAATGCCATTTACCGTGACTCGTGAGCTTATATTATGAAGTAGAACCCCGATGTTGTATTCTGCTGCGTTGTAAATTTAAGGGTGTTACACTAAACCATTTTGGTCATAGTCAATACCTTGAGATGCCTTACTTGATATACCCAATCCATGAATGTTTCTAAATCCCTACTCATCATGGGTAGACATTGGTTGTTTACACAACATAACCTCACCCGTTGAACATCGATTAATAAAATCTGTACAGAAAAATATTTGTGAATGGCCTTCAAATGTAACCGAGAGGTAACCATTTTAGGGGGTGTTTAGAATATGCTTTTATAGGAAAATAACTAATTAGATGCTGAGCTTAAAGTGGCAATCACAAAGCATAAGGAGATGTAAAGCATAACTTACTTTGTTCCGCCAACACAAGTGCCTCTTTGATTTGTGAGGGCAACGTGGACATAATGAATTTGGACTGCAAATCTAGAAAAGAACAGAAAAAAATAATGAAATCAAAGGCCTGGTCAAAGAATTAATACTAAACTTGCTTAAAAAACAATACTAACAATTCAAAAAGATTAACTATAATCAAATACTTTACAGTCACAATCTTTACAAAAGTAGCCTAAAGAGTTGAATAACCATCTTAGCTGCGAATTCTACTCCTACATGCAGTTATCATCTATTGCTAATGAAACAACCAAATACAATGACCAAGCAACATATTATATTTGAAAGATTAGCCATACCTCATAGATATTATCAAAACTCATCTTTAATTTGTTGGTAGGGCTCATGCTTGATTAAGTTAGGGATCATATTTTTTTTTTAAATATTAATCAAAACTCATCTTTGATTCAGTTGGTGTGTTTGTGGGTGTTTTAATGTGTTTTGATTCAGCCGATAAAGACATAGTTTTAGCTTTGATGGTGTTAGAGGCTTGTGCGTGATTTTAGATTATTTCAATTGTAATTGATATGATATGCGTGATTTTAGGTGTGATTTCTGTAACTAATATGTATATATAATTGTAATTGATATGATATGCGTGATTTTAGGCGTGATTTCTGTAACTGATATTTATATATAGTCATATGTGTTTATATACACATTAATTTCAGAATGGAATTAGTCATAGTATTTGTTTTTTAGAAACTTAACACAACTAACATTGTGGTCCAATGGTTGATACATAAACTTGTGGGTACCAAGACCCTAGTTCGAATCCCACAAGCACCAAATTTTTTTATATATTAATTCAGCCGGATTTAAATGCGTAGGTGGCTTAAAAAATGCTTAACTGGCTATCTTGGCTGCCTATGTGGATTAAAAATGCTTTGGTGGCTTTAAAAGATGATGACGTGGATTAAATTGTGGGTGATGTGGCATTCTTTGGTGATTATGTGGAATTTATGTGGTATGAGGTGACATTTATGTATCCCGTTATATATAATGTAAGATATCAAATGAGAAGAGTATTTATAATAAGTAGGATGAGAAGGAATGTGGACCAATCATTTTTAAAAGCTATTGAGGGGCATTTTTGTCCATTTTCAATTAAGTTACACTACAAAATAAATGACATTTGGTGACTAAAACTTTTGCCTACTATTGATAAAAGAGTAAGAGAAACTAAACTTTTGCTTACTAATGATGAAAGAGTAGAAAAAATTATTGATGAAAGTGTAGGAAAAGTTATTGATGAAAGAGTAGGAAAAACTAAACTATTGCCTACTGATGAAAGAGTAAGAAAAACTAAATGTTTGCCTACTAATGATGAAAAAGTAGGAAAAGCTAAACTTATATGATGAATACTTATAACTAGGGGTGAGCAAAACGGACCGCGGATCGTACCGGGCCGAGAAAGCGGCCCGAACCGGACCAAAACTATTTCGGTCCGGTCATCACTCCATCATTTTCCTTATTTTTGGTCCTCGGTCCGGTCCGGTTCGGTCTTACGAAAAAACCATCAATTATGCCTTGTTGGACCAGACTGGACCAAAGACCGAACCGGACCGGACCAGACCATTTTGGTCCGGTCTTCGGTTCGGTGTTTTGGACAAAATAGGTTTCGGTTATGTCCGGTTTTGGTCAGCCCGGTCCAGTTTTTGGACCATGAGCACACCTACTTATAACTGGGAGTATTAGTCGAGTCGGGTTGGTCGGATTCGGGTCAATTCGAGTCGGGTCAAGTCTAAAAATATAAACCCGACCTTATTTGAACTCAGGTCAGTCGGGTTCGGGTCAATTCGAGTTGGGTGCCAGGTCCGTTCGGGTCTAGGTCAACTTGAGCCGGGAAGTATGAGTAAAACTTTTACCCACTCATACCTATAAAAGACACCAAATCAAAATAATAAATAAATAAAATAAATAATAAAACAAAATAAAAAATAAGTTTAACCTCACACGCATATCTTACACGCACACACACTCCGTCCCAAATCTCACATAGTTTAACCTCCACCGCCACACATCATCGTCGTTATCACCGAAACCCTAACTCCACCACACTATATATGGTCGAAACATGTAATTGTTCAATTGGCTAACTCCGGCACCACCACCGTCGTTATCCACCACCACCGAAATTGTCGATTAGACTAACTCTGGCACCACCACCGTCGTTATCAAATCAGGTATAAACAACGTTTCCCTTACTTTTTATATTGTATATGAAGTGTTAATAAGTACTCCCTCCGTCCCATATTAAGTGTCCATTTTTGACTTTTTGAATTCTTTTTTCATAAACTTTGACCGTAAATATT
>BQNB010062316.1:0-32339 GCA_026074375.1 Tanacetum coccineum | reverse complement strand
TGTCAACAAACTCCCTTTAGGCAGAGAAAACCGTACACAACTTAGCTTACACCAATTTCTGACACTAAGCGAAATGTCGAGTTCTAATTCTAGCTAGAACCAATCTATCACAACACACCACTTCACGACAATTTACAACTTGGTTTCACTTCACAACTTCTCTCTACTTCACAACTTCACTTTGCTTCACAACTTCACTTCTCCAAGACACTACTATGATCACACCAATTTATCACTACTTACTAAGATCCCCCCGATCTAACTATACTTACAATGGTCACAACAATCTACCTATTGTACACAACTATAATACACACCTTCACAATATACACAAATGATTTACAAGATATAATACAACTACACAACTATACCAACTATACTATAACACTTCTTGATTTGATGATAAGAAGTATTCTTCTCTTGCACTTGAGGAATTAAGCTTGGATCACTTGAAAACAAAGCTTTATGATTAAATGATCAAAGGAAAGAAATGAGTGTAGAAACTGATTTAGAACAGAAAGAAAGTGTGTGCAAAAAGGTGAGAAAATCAGTGGGGAATAGTCCAATATTTATAGGCAAACTGAACTGACTTTTTGTCTGGGCGGTCCCCTTAAATAGGGTGCTGGTCCCCTTAAAATTAAAGGGGCCGCCCAGCTCAGACGCTCCCTTTTTTGTCTTTTCTGGGGAGGTGTTTTTTAGAACATTTTTAACCGTTTTTTGGTAGAAAAATTGAATTCAAAATATTTATTTGAATAAAACATTTCTTTTAAATCTAAAAATGTTTTTGCAAAAGATATAAAAATGTTTGTGACATTTTTATAAAAAGTGTGAGGTTAAATAAAAAATCATTTGATCATAAAATGCATTAAGCATTTGTTTATTCATACCTTTAAGTGATTAAATTTTTGAAATGAAAATTTACTACTAATAACTTCTTTACGAATAATTTTTTATTAATCGTTTTTACATTTTGTGATTATCAAAACGTAGAGAGGTCGAAAAATATTAATAACGTTTTTAGGCATTATTTCTATCAACAATCTCCCCGTTTTTGATGATTACAAAATTTAAACTCATTAAATGTAAAATTATTTTTAAACAAGTATTTAGTGAGTTTTATTTCCATTTATTCCCTTTTTTGTAGAATCAAAAAGGCTTTGTCGATGAATGTTAGTAAAACCGACGAAATGAATGCTCCCCCTTGATGTGTACTCCCCTTCGTTTGAGGGCACCAAGGAATCAAGCTATGGTAACTTTGCTACGAAAACAAGTTAGAGGAACAACACCGATGTTTCTAACATATAGCAAAGAAAGGAAAAGTGCAAGATATCAACCCCCAAAAAAAGACACTTTAAAGCATAATACCAAAGATCATTCATTAAACATAGAAATTGTATATAAAACATAATCATGCATACATCAAGTTTAAATAATATGCTTGAAGCATATTAAGACAACATACATAAAATTAAACTACAAAGGTCCTAATATTCCTAGATTGCCATAGAAAACCATTGGACTTGCTTGCAAAAAGAAAGGGTTGGTCATTTATTTGAAAGCGAGAAAAAGTCGACATGTATCATGCTTAGTTGGTTGTTGGTGGAGAGTTTGGAGCGGAGGTGGTTGTTGGAGGATAGTCACGTTGGATTTGAGGTGGTGGTTGTGGTCGAGTAAGAAGAAATTCAATCCAATTGATATCTTCACTCAAGGTTAGGAATTGTTTTTGGGTAAATATGCAACAAGGACAATAACCAACATGTTGTTCAACTTGATCCAAGTTAAGGGTGTGAGGTAAGTTTGGAGAATAAGGTGATGAGGGAGTGTTACGTTATGAGAGGTGCATGGCTAGGAGGTTTGATAAATCTTGAAGTTGATTAATGTCATTAATGAGCATTTCTCTACTTGGAGATGGAGGAGGTGGAGGTTGAGCTTGGTTGTCACTTTGAGGTGAGAGAGGAGCTTGAGCATGAATCATGCTAGCAACATGTGGATTGATGAGTGAATGAGGAAATGGAGGTTGTGTGAGTTGAGTTTGATTGAAGTTTTGTGGTGAAATGGGAGTATGTCCAACATTAGTGTCACAAGAAACACCAAGTGGAAGTGAGTGAGATTGTAGAGAATCATGGTTTGTTTGAGTGGTAGGAGGGTTCTCTTGTGATGGTTCATTGAGAGGGGATTGTGGTTTAGACATTGGTGTAGGTAAGTTAACATCAACCTCATTTGATGTGTTACAATAGTTCAATTTCTTTCTCCAAACGGGTCTTACGGATATTTTGGCAACCCTTGAAGGTTTGGGTAAAGGTTTGTGAGGGGAAGACATTGGAGAAGACAAGATGAGTGTGGTGATTATGTTGAGGATGAGGGTTGATTTATACTAGGGAAATGGTGTAATTAAGGAAGGATGGACATTGTTAGAAAACCAATCCAAGGAATGTTGGTGAGTTCAGGGAAATTTTAGCTAGGTCTAGGTGAAAGAGGGTCAAAAAGCAGAAAGAAACAGTAAAAATCGTGCTTCAGGTGGCCGGTCCCCTTAAATACATGGCCGACCCCTTTATCATTAAGGGGACCGCCCCTTTGAATTAAGGGGGCCGCCACCTGGAAGTGTCCAGAAAGTCCAGGTTTTTGTTTTCTTTCAGGAAATGGTAAGTAGTTAACATTCTTGTCTTATCACAATCAAGCCAAGCCATGCACGTGAAGATCCTTCATAAAGCCACTAATAATGTTATTTTTTGCTCATTTATCTATGCAGGCAATCTTCCTTCAGAACGTAGGCATCTATGGTCTGATCTTGGCATGTATAAATATGTGGTGTGGGGGTTTCCATGGGTTCTTATGGGCGATTTTAATGTGGCACTTAATTTGGAAGACTCTTTCTCAGGTTCTTTGACTTTAAATTCAGCCATGTATGATTTCAAAGCATGTGTAAATAAGATTGAGGTTATGGATATTAATGCTACGGGACTGCACTTTACATGGAATCAAAAGCCCAAAGGAGGTGGTGGTGTTATTAAGAAACTCGACCAAATTATAGGTATACGTTGAATTTTATTTGATCACATTCCCAGAGGAGTTATGCTATTTTTCCGCCTTGTAGGATTTCATGGACCAACTAGCATGCGGTTTAAAACTCCTACGCTTAAATATTCCTAAACTTTACCCTTTTAAGTTCTTCAACTTTCTTACTTTTAAAACCAGGTTTATAGAGGTGATGGAAAGTCATTGGAACACTTAAATTGATGGTCATAATATGTTTAAAGTTGTTTCCAAGATGAAGCTTTTGAAAAAACCTCTTTGGAAGCTGCTACACGACCAAGGTAACCTTCATGAGAGGGTTCACAAATTGAGACTTGAACTTGATGAGGTGCAAAAAGTTTTGGATATAAATTCGGCTGATTCTATTCTTCGTGAGGAGGAATGTGTTTATATCCAAGCTTTCAATGAGGCGAAACTTGATGAGGAAAGGTTCTAGAAACAAAAAGCTAAAGTCGATTGGTTAGAAGCTGGTGATACTAATTCGACATATTTCCACAAGACTATTAAATGTAGAAATCAACGTAGTAGAATTGATTCCATTCTAAATACTAATAATGTGGAGGTGTCGGGCAATTTGGTCCCGGATGTTTTTGTTTCCCATTATGAGCAGTTCTTAGGTTCGTCTACAAATTGTAATATTCTGAATGAGGAGGGCCTTTTTTCTAATAAAGTCACGGCTGATATTGCTTCTAACATGGTGTGTGATGTTACCAATGATGAAATTAAAGCGGCTATGTTTGATATTGGTGATGATCGTGCTCCGGGTCCGGATGGGTACACTTTCGTCTTCTTTAAAAAGGGATGGGATATTGTTGGTGATGATATTTGCAATGCGGTACATGATTTTTTCTCTAATGGTCTTCTTCTTAAAGAAATTAATCATACATTTTTAGCTCTTATTCCAAAGGTGTCTACTCCTCTTAAAGTGAATGATTATTGGTCCATATCATGTTGCAATGTTATTTACAAATGTATTAGTAAAATTATTACTAATCGTATCATGGATGGGATTAAGTAGGTTGTTAGCGATAATCAATCTGCTTTTATTCCGAGTAGACATATCTCGGATAATATTCTTATTATGCAGGAGCTTATGCATAACTATCATAGAAATAGGGGTTCTCCTCAATGTGCCTTTAAGATTGACATTTAAAAGGCGTATGATACGGTAGATTGCAATTTCTTGGAAAACAATCTTATTAAGTTCGGGTTTCATAATACTATGGTGAAATGGATCATGGCATGTGTTTCATCTACCTCTTTTTCCTTTAGTATTAATGGAAACATTCATGGATTTTTTAAAGGGAATAGAGGTTTAAGACAAGGTGACCCTCTTTCCCCTTATTTGATCACTTTGGTTATGGAGATCTTGACCCTTATTCTCAAGAGACAGGTTCGATTATCGGAATCTTTTAGATATCATCGTTACTGTGAAGAAATTCAGCTTATTAACGTGTGTTTTGCCGATGATCTCTTTATTTTTGCTCGTGGGGATGTTGAGTCTTCACGTGTAATCATGGACTCTCTTGAGGAGATAACGCTGACATCGGGCCTTATCCGGCCAATGTCCTAAGAGTACAGCTTACTTCTGTAATGTGTTGAATCATACTAAAGTGGCCATTCTAAGTATTATGCCTTTTTCTGAAGGAGAGCTCCTGGTTAAATATGTTGGGGTCCCTCTTATCTTTTCGGGCTTTTAAATAGGGATTGTAAGATTCTTGTTGAAAAACCAAAGAATAGGATCGGGGATTGGAAAAACAAGTCTTTATCATTTGCTGGAAGACTTCAGCTATGTAAGTCCGTTATTTCTTCTATGCATGTTTTTTAGGCTTCCGTTCTTATTATTCCAAAAGGAATTATTTATGACATTCACCAACTTATTCGCGGGTTTCTTTGGTGTAATGGTGAGTTAAAACGTGGTAAGGCTAAGATTGCTTGGGATGATATTTGTTTACCTAAAACTGAAGGTGGTCTTGGTCTTCGTAATCTTAAAGTCTTTAATTTTGATCTAATGACCACTCACATTTGGAATATCATATCCTCCAAGGAATCCCTTTGGGTTTAATGGATTCACACATACAAGCTGCGAGGCCGAACCTTTTGGGATGTTCCGGTTAAATACGAGATGAGGGTGGGAGTTGGCGTAGACTTCTTAACTTTTTTTGATATTATGCGATCTTTCTTTTGGGTTAAATTGGGTAATGGTGATTCTACCTCTTTATGGTATGATAATTGGTGTTCCTCTAGCCCTCTCATTAATTATCTTACTCCGAGAGACATTTCTAGGGAGGGTTTTCTTTTAACGAATACCGTGGAAGATTTGGTCTCTAATGGGACATGGTCTTGGCCTCAGTCATGGCTCCTTAAGGCACCGGATCTTGATCTTATTACTTGTCTAGCTCTTGTTTCTTCGATGGCTGATTTGTGGCAATGGCGTGATCGAAATGGAAACATCTTATCTTTTTCTGTTGCTAAAGCTTGGGAAGCCATTAGACCGCTTGGTAATCAGGTGGCGTGGTCTCGGATTGTTTGGTTTTCACATAATATTCCTCGTCATGCTTTCCATCTTTGGTTAGTTATGAGGCATGGTCTTAAAACACATGATAAAATGAGGCAATGGGATGTCAGGGGTGACACCGACTTAAACCTGCTTCGTTGTGCACTTTGTGATAATTGCCCGGATTCGCATACGCATCTTTTCTTTGAATGTACTTTCTCAGCAAAAGTTTGGAGTTATGTTCGCGACCTTGCAGGTATGGATCTTATTCCGCCAGTCTTGTAGGATATTCTTTTATATCTTCTTCCCATGGGAGACAAGAGGACGGCTAAAAGTGTTTTCGGTAAGCTTATTCTCTCTGCTTCAGCTTACTTCATATGGATGGAGCAAAACAATAGAACTTTCAAGAACACTAGAAGATCCCCGAAAGAGATTCGTGATCTTATTATGGTTACGGTGCGGTTAAAGCTCATTTCTTTTCGGTTCAAGAATACTAATGTGGTGAGACAGCTGCTCGAGCGATGGAAGATGCCTAATAACTTTAGGCTTTATGGAAACTAATGTGTTATCACGTGTCACATCATTTTTTCTAGTCTTGATGCTTGGGAAGTCTTGAGAAGGAGTGGCTATTCAAGTAAGAAGATTCAAGTGAGAGTTGTACTTTTTGTCCTTCCACAAGGTTTTTCCCATGTGGTTTTTCTTAGGAAGGTTTTTTAAGGAGGCAATCTTACTGGAAGGAGTATCCCCCGTATGTGTGGCTCGTCGATATAGTAGCTTGGAGGTTCTTTAGGTCGAATTGGGATGTCTTTTAGATGTTTATTTTGGTTGTAGTTTCATTAAAGGCATGTCTCTTTTGATTCCTTAGCAGTTTAAACTATTACTTGAGGTTAATGTAGCATTTCATCTACATTCCATTGTACTTAACTTTTATGTGATTAATACAATTTACCGGGGTAACCCTTTACCCAAAAAAAATGGTGATTGTGCTAAATTAATGGAGAAAGTGAAAAGGAAGGTTGGTGATTGGAAGAACAAGTTCTTATCTTTTGCGGGTAGAACTCAGCTTACTCGTTCTGTGTTAAGTTCTATTCATCTTTACTGGGCTTCGGTTTTCATTCTTCCTTCTAGCCTTATGTTTGAATTAGAACAAATTATGAGAGGGTTTTTATGGTGTCAAGGTGAAATGAAAAGGGGGAAGGCTAAGGTTGCTTGGGATGCGGTTTGTTTGCCGAAAAAAAGGAGGTCTTGGTATCTGTCGCTTTGAAAGTTTTAACAAGGCTCTTATATCTTCGCATATTTGGAGTATTATTTCGGGTAAGGAATCCTTATGGGTTAAATGGATACACTTGTACAAGCTTAATGGTAATTTTTTAGGACATTCCTTTGAGAGGCAAGATGTCGTGGGGTTGTAGAAAGATTTTACAAGTTTGCCAATTGGTTAGGCCTTTTTTAGGTCCAGAATCAGTAATGGTATTTCAACCTATGCGTGGTTTGACACATGGTGCTCATTGGGTCATCTATCGAGTATCATTTCAAACAGGGATATTTATTCAGCAGGGTTTCATCTTGATGCGAAGGTTTGTGACATTATTCATCAAGGTGAATGGGCTTGGCCGGCGAATTGGTATGACAAATACCCGATGTTGGCTAATGTACATGTTCCCTCTATTACTGCAGCTGCAGATTCTTGCTATGTTCGAAATTTTAGTAACAATGAAGTGGATTTTTCTGTAGCTGAGATTTAGGACTGTATTCGTCTGAGAAATATCGAGGTAGAGTGGTTTCATGTTGTTTGGTTTCCTTATCAAATTCCTCGGCATGTTATACACTTATGGTTAGTTATAAAACAGAAGTTTAAAACTCAAGATCTTTTGAGAACCTGGGATGTTAGTGCTTCTACTAACGTTAGCAGCTTGTTATGCCCGTTTTGTAAGCTTCAACCGGATTCTCATGACCATTTATTTTGTGAATGTTCATTTACGTCTCGGGTATGGCGCATATGACACAATTTACATGCAAGCAGAATGTTCCTTCAGCCCTAAATGATATTGTGGAGTTTCTTATCCCCGTAGCCAAATTAAAGACAATTAGAAGTGTTGTGTGTAAGCTTGTTTTTGCAGCCACCTGTTATTTCATATGGCAGGAGCGTAACTTTAGGCTTTTTAAGAAGACGAAGAGGACCCAAGACCAAATTACCAAAGTAATCATGTCTAATGTTCACCTTAAGCTTTTATCTTGTTCGTTCAAAAGGTCTACGAATGATCAGATGTTACTTCATCTATGGAAGCTGCCGAATTCAGTTATGAAAACTTAGTCCTTTTCTTCATGAATGTTATTCTTCATTTATTTGTCTTACAAAGGGCTGTTTATGTTGCTCTTTGCAAATTAAAGTGGTACTTCCCTATTGGTGCTATTGTTAGGGTATTTCTTTTTTGTATTATCGCTTGGGGCATGTCCCAAGTATATATGTTAGGTAGAAAATCTTAAACTTTGGCTAAATCAAGGTTACATAATCTTGTATGTAGATTGTTCTTTTGAAGAGTTCCTAATTTTTAATTTTGTGCAAATCAGAATCCTAGACTCAGAAAGAAGAAAAAAATATATTTTACCTACTGTCAGATTGTAACACCCCCAAATTGGGTCGCAGCGGAATAAGGGTCCGGGGCGTGTTACTTCTCAGATCACTAGCACAAGATATATATTGAACGACAATTAAAAGTCGTTTTAAAACTGATACATTGGATTTAACAAAATGTTTACAAAGCTCAGAAGCGTTTTCATTGTGTACTTGTTTATTTTTACTTAAGATTTCAGCACTATATACAGATATACATAAATGTAATGCGACTCTAAAATCTTTAATGCCATGGACATCCTCTATTCTTAACCACCAATGTATCCCTTTTTACCCTAGTGCCTAATAATTGAGAGGTAGGATTTCCCTAGTGATACTGAAAAAACATTTGCATTTTAAAACGTTCAAAATAACCGAATAGTTGTAACCTCAACCATTATTCATAATCAGTCTCAATAGTAAATGTAATAAGCAGGTTCCAGCAAGACTTTCACCGTGGGGATATTAAAGGGCCAACAGATGCAGACATCACAAAATGTACGGTTATTGCTCTTCATAAGCTATCATGCACACCGCAAGCTCGACAACCATTATATGATTACAATATTATATTCCTTCTCAAAATTTTTGCGACAATTGCCCCCAGTGACGATGTTTCAAACCAGTAACATCCAAAAAATCCGAAAAGATATCATACGTACGTTGCTAGTGATTAGTTGGTTTGCACCCGAACGGGTGTTGGGAGGTCAATCCAATTAGATTCTATTAATTATCATGCGCGGCTCACATTCCAGTAAGGACAGTTCATGTTTCATGGGCATAGTGGGTTATCGCTACTTGGCAAAATTGTAATCATGATAAAATTGTACACTTGCATCTAATTGTAAAAACATGCATTTGTTTTTCACCCCTAAAAACTTGTAAATCATAATTGTAAAACATGGGGCTAGTACTACCTTGAGTGAGTAAATTGATAAAAAAAATCCCCAAATTAAAACATGTCACGTAACGATGCCCGAATGCAACCTAAGTTAATAATATCAGTAGGACCTATATCAGTATTTCATGTTTACGTTGGGTCTAACATCTACCATTTATTTAATCCTATATAGTTATATTCGTACCACATCCTTTCGTTATTTAATTCATAAAAATTAATACTGTCAAATACATTACGTCAACGATGAG
Organism: Tanacetum coccineum; assembly: GCA_026074375.1. Lineage (NCBI taxonomy): Eukaryota > Viridiplantae > Streptophyta > Magnoliopsida > Asterales > Asteraceae > Tanacetum > Tanacetum coccineum. The sequence goes on along the minus strand of BQNB010062316.1, from coordinate 23,046 downwards.
CTAGGACCCTTTTAAAACGATATAAATCAAAACAGCTCGTTCCAATACGCCACACCCTAAGTAGGCCACAATTTTATGAAATACCCTATATTAAAATTATTATCAACCTTTGTAACTAAATAACACTATATATTTTTTATATAATTCCCCCTCCAACCCCCCCCATCCCCCCTCCACTAGCATATTTGAACCACTCACATCTCACACCACACACTAACTTCCACCCAACCATCATTCACCACCAGCCTGTAAACCCAAAAAAATGATATAACTCAAACATCTTTGCTCTTTAAGTTCGATAATCACTACTACAAAAAAAGATCCCCCACTCAAACTATCTAAAACTGACCAGACAATATATAACAACAACACAACACCAAAAAAACCTCTTTCCACCCCATACACACCCTAGTTGTGAATTAGAGTTGTTTTTATACTGATTCATCAACTTATAGTTACACCCTACAAATTATATGCAAAAACCCGGTAAATGTCGTATCTTATTCGTTTATACGCTACGTTTTTAGCGATTCTTTCAAAACACGTTCTCGTAATTGAAATTTTTATCATATATTATGGATGTTTACAAAGTATGAGTTTCTGCATGATAGTAGCTTTTTTTAATATTTGTTTTATAAAGTATTTCGCATGTTAAAACTAGTAACTAGCGTATTATTCTTCGTTAAAATCGATTTTCAATTTTCTTATCATTTTGGAATCCTTGTGAGATGTAATTATTTATAAAATCATAATAATATCGCTATTACTAAATTCGAAAACCAAAAAGATACTGGAAAGTTTTAGAAGTTGTGATTTAAACATGTTTTATGCTGGTTTTTTGTAACCATTAAGCTTCAACACCTTGTTACAACTACTTTACAACACTTATATCTCATGTCATACATATATTAGATCCATTAGATCATGTTTTGTCTGAGAGTGTCCAAGATAACAAGATTAACATGCTATTTACACCATTTTCACTTGTAACTTATCGTGTTAACATTAAAACCCTAATTTTGGACATATTACATGTTAGTATACTTAAACAAGTGTGTGTAAAAGAGTTTTATCTTCATTTTAACATCATATTTGATCCATATATCATGTACATAAGTTCACCTAAACATTGATATAGTAAAATCCCTTTAACATTATCAAACGAATCCTAAATGGTGATTTAGCTAAAATAGAGCTTTTGATAATCATAACATCTTAGTTATGAAATAAATATAAAGCTTTTAAATAGCTTGTGTGGAGGAGAGAGAAAAGATATAACCATCAACCTTCGTGATATTGACCCTTTAGCTAGAAAACTTAAAGTGTAAAAAACCCTATTTTTCAAAGTAAACCTAATTTACTTTTTCTTGCTTCCTTGCTTGCAAATGCTTTAACGTGCATTGGATAAACCACCTTAGTAGGTCTTAGATATGATGTGTGTATGCTTGTATATGTGGTATAAAATTTTGTATGGATTATGTATGAACACAATTTTGAGCCGTGGGGTATGTAGGATAGAAAGGGAGGGTTTTGTTCTTGTTTACACTTTGTAAATAAGAGATGTGTGTTTACTTGCTAGCTAATGCCTTATATAGATGAAAGACTAAGCCAGGGACTCAAGGAAGGCCTCAAGGAAGGTTCCTAGTGAAATTGGTCAAGTGGTTACAAAGGTGTAAGACATGGTTCCCTTGATATTTGTTGTAGCTTGATATTTAGGGCAAGAATCATGCACTTAGATATTTATTTGGTCCTATCCCTACAAATCTGGCCACATACTCATATATGGGATGATATTTTGATTATTTTGTGTATTGGGTATAATCGTGGGTATTTGTTTAAGCGTAGTTAGGTTTTGGTGCTTCCAGGAATGTCGAAACGCATTTTCTCGCGAAACATAAGCATTTTACGTAACCAATAAAAATAAGATGAACAAAGTTGATAATTATCCTCATAATAATCATTTAACACTTGCTTGATTTAAACATTTAATCATTTAATGCCCGTTTACATTGAATGATCATTTTTAGTTTACGCGATTTAGCTTAACGATTACGATTTAAGAGCAAACGCGTAAAACCCTAAAAATAAATTATGAATTACATAATGTCGTACAATGACCTAAAAAATGATGTGTTATAGTCTTCCCCCGTTAAATGAGTCTTGTCCTCAAGGCTTATGACACGACACTTGACGAAGGTGCGATCTTGGTGAAAAGGTGTGGATATTTCTTCCTGAATTGATCTTCCCGTTCCCATGTAAACTCAGGACCTCGCCTAGAGTTCCATCGAACCTTGACAATTAGGACACGGCTTCGCCTCAATTGTTTGACTTTGCGATCCATGATTTCTATAGGCTCTTTAACAAAATGGAGCTTGTCATCCACTTGGAGTCCTTCCAACGGAACGACTAATGGATCGTCAGAATAACATTTCTTCAAGTTGGATACATGAAATGTATTGTGGACCCTGCTCAGCTCTTGAGGAAGCTCAAGCACAACACTCCAATTATACAACCCCCAATACACAAACCTACCAACACCCTTGTAAGCAATGGCTCCAACCTTTTTCAACACCTTGAAAGGTCCGACATATCTGGGGTTTAACTTCCCCCGTTTGCCAAAATGTACGAACCCTTTCCAAGGCGAAACCTTAAGCATAACTTTATCTCCAACTTGAAACTCCATCGGTTTACGCTTTAAGTCATCGTAGCTCTTTTATCGATTGCGAGCGGTTTGAATCCTTTGTTTGATCTGGATGATCCTCTCCGTTGTTTCTTGCACTAATTCTAGACCAGTGAGTTGAACTTGTCCAACCTCGGCCCAACACACGGTAGGATTCGCTACTACGAGAGTGTGAACGACACTTTTGACTCACTAAAGTGCTTTAAACGGTTGCAGCCGCTAATGTTGCATGATAACTTTTAGTATATAAAACATCGACATAATATGGCAATGTTTAACACAACCATTTCCAAAGCTCGATTACAACAAGCACGGTTGCTTATCCTCAAGAGTTTGGATGGTTCTCTCGCTTTGTCTGTCGGTTTGCGGATGATATGCAGTACTCATATCCAAACTTGTACCCAAAGCCTTCTGAAGTGACTTCCAGAAATTTGATGCGAACCGAGGGCCACGATCACAGATAATTGAGACATGTATTCCATGCTTCATGACTACCTCCTTTAGGTACATTCTTGCCAGTTTATCCATGGGATCTGTTTCCCTCATTGGCACAAAAATGGCAGACTTTGTAAATTGGTCAACGATCACCCAAATAGTGTCATAACCTTGTGACGACTTAGGAAGCTTCGTGACAAAATCCATCGTGATGTTGTCCCACTTCCATTGAGGTATCTCGGGCTGCACTAACAAACCTGATGGTCTCTGATGTTCGGCCTTGACCTTAGCACAGGTCAAACATTTGCTAACATAGGTGGCGATGTTGGCTTTCATATTGGGCCACCAGTATAGTTTCTTCATATCCTGGTACATCTTGTCAGGAAACCCGGATCTATGAGAGTTTATTTTGACTTTTGGGACTCGTGCATGATCACAGTCCTTAAGTCGCCATAACATGGTAACCAACTCCTGCCATTTAAGCACAGAGTTCCATCCGCACGTGGTTCCAACTTTTTCATTCTAAGTTTCTCTGGATCTTTTGAATTCTCAACCAACATACCTCCAACATCCTCCTTCTTAATGTTCTCCGGCTTTCGTGCTTCAGTCTGAGCTTTCAGTTTTGGTTTCGGAAGATCAACGCCAATAGTCATCACTAAGGCCCGAACCTTAGTGTTCTCTTCAATTCCTGCTCAGAGCATCAACAACAACTTTCGCCTTCCATAGGTGGATAGCGAATTTCGCAATTTCGTTTATCAACTCAGCAACTCTAACCAAGCGACGTTGCATTCTATTTAATTCCTTCTGATCAAGAATGTGTTTTGTAAACTTTGTGATCAGTGAACACTGCCCTATTGCGTTCAGTAAGATTGTCGCCTCTAATTCTTTAGTAGCGAATAAATACTGCCCCAAGTTCTAAATAATGAGTCGTATAGTTCTTTTCATGAATTTTTAACTGGCGTGATGCATAAGAAATCACCTTTTCTCTTTGCATCAACACAGTGCCCAAACCCTTCTTTGAAGCATCGCAGTATGCGATGAAATCTTCGCTTCCCCTTCATGTATGGCACACAGGTTTGTGTGCACTGCCAAAGCTTTGCTTAACAGTTGAAGAAAAGTGCTTCTTGTTTATCGCACCAAATCAAACTTGACACCTTGATGGTGTTAGTTTGGTCATTGACTGGTGATCTTTTGAAAACCCTTCGATGTATTTCAATAACTAGCCGGCAAAGTGCCCAAAAATTGGCGATCTCTATGGGTGTGTTTTAGGAGACGGCCAATCTTTGATAGATTCAATCTTAGCAGGGTCAACGTGAATACCTCGACAGTCAATCACGTGACGAGGAAATGTACCCTGGGAGATCTAAGAATTCACATTGGAGAACTTAGGCGTAAATCTTCACCTTCTTAAGCATTTAAAGATTATATGTTGTTCTTTCATGTTCCATCTTATTATTGGAGTAGATCAAAATGTTTCATCGTATGTGACAATTAACAATACTTCTGTCCAGATACGGTTTACACACCCGGTTCATAAGGTCCATGAACACGGCCGGTGCATTAGTCAAACCAAAAGGCATGACTTGGAATTCATAGTGACCGTTATCGAGTCATGGAATGCTAGTTTTGGGATGTATACTTACTCGAACTCTCAAAATGATGACTACCCTGACCTCAGATCGATCATTGAAGCATAATCAACCCTTCGCAGCGGTCGAATTGGGTCATCGATCCTTGGGAGTGGGTAGCGGTTTTTCACTGTCAGTTTGTTCAATTCCTCTAATCGATGCACATCTAGAAAGACCCAATCTTTCTTCTTTAAAAAACAGACCGGAGCTCACCAGGGTGAGGAACGTGGATTATGAAGCCTTTGTCCGTAGTTCCCTAATGATGCTCCGCTAGTTCCTTCATTAGGACTGTGCTAAATCTATATGGTGCTCGTGTACAGGTGTGTCACCAGGTACCAAATCGATTTGAAACTCTGACTTATCCACTGTGGGGTGCGTACTACCCGGCCAAGTTGTCAGAAAAAACTTAAGAAATTCTTGAACAACTGGCACATCTTTCAAGTCGTTTACCCTTTGACTTGGCTTAGTCTTTTGGTTGCGGTGATATTTGCTATGAATAGTGAATCCCCTTCGTTAAATACTCTTGAGCCTTAGTATATGAGATGATGTTTAATCGGGTCTCGTGTTCATTGCTTCTTCCGTCACCTTGAACGATTAGAATTTTGTCTCCAAAAGGAATACGAATGATCTTTTCCGCACAGATAATAACGGCATGGTTCTTTGCCAGTCAATCCATACCAATTATCATGTCAAAACTACCTAGTTTCTACGGGGGCAATTAGGGTCTATGTTGAAAGGATGATTTAAGAAGTTTAACGTACAACCCCGAATAATAGTGTTTAACCCTAAACAATTCGCTCCGTCGGCTAGTTCGACATTATATTCATGATCTAATGCAGTTGGAGTGATAACAATTCGAGAGCTAAATGCAGTTAGTAGTTAGTTTACGCAAATACTCCCTATCGGCACCGGTCTCAAATATAATAGATGCATATCGATTTGTTTAGGAGAAAGTACCCGTGGGGAACAACATTGTTTGTCCGGGTTTGCCCTGCATTGCTCCACGACATTACACCTTTGCCTATGCTTGGCCATTTCTAACCCGATTACCCCGGGGTTGTTGTTGTTCTTCATTTTGGACAATCCTTCTTGAAAATGACCCCTGAAGCACCTTATTCAAAACTAACGTTTGCCCCTCTGATTAGACCCAGTGTTGACTTTTGGGGGATTCCTGCCTGTCACGATGGGTTAATAAATGAAAATCGGTTGCACTTGTGGATTTTGGGAGCACAGGGGGACCATCATGGTGTTCATAGTCTGTTTTAAAAACCCACATAGTTTTTTTTTTTTTGGACATAGAGGTCCTAGGCCTTCGTATGGTCTCCTGTCACCATTTCCTGCGGCATAAGCTCTCGGTGTTTTGTCTCTTGTTTGTTGTGATTTGGTTGTTCTGGCGTTTTGTCATCAGACTTTTTTTGTTGTCAGCCTGCGTTCAGCCTAAGTGTTGATCTTCTTGTCCATGAGTTAAGTGGCGAACTCAATGGCATCCTGCATAATTTTTGGCTTAGTTTCCATCACGCTGCCATGGATCATGTCGGGCAAGCCACCAACATATTTCTCAACTTTGTCTATTTCTTCCGGAAACATCCGATCGCACATTAGTGCTAGTTCTTGGAAACGTTGGCTATAGGTTACCACATCGGTACCCTTCGCCTTCAAATTCCACATTTCAAACTCCAGCTTCTTAATTTCGCCCCTTGGGGCAATATTTGTCGTCTTCAATCTTTTTCAGGGATCCTCCAAGGGATTGCAACGGGCTGCTTTAGGAGTAGTGGTCTTAACGTGAAGAGTTCACCATCGTATGAGCATTTCCTTGACTAGGGTCACACGTAGTAATATGACCTGCATGTTACCTGTTACAGTTGCTTATGCTGTAAACAGACTCCATCTTTTTAAACCACTGAGTGAGTCCAACAACTCCCTCAGTGCCCTTGAAGTTTAAGGGTTGGCATTTTAGGAAGTCCGGGTAGGTGCATTCACGAGGAACTTGCACAGGCCTTCTTTGGCACCCGAGCCTGAAGTATGGTCTATCATTCGTCATTCCTGGGTTGCATACGTAGCTGCAGTGCAGCAGTAACGTCCTCTCATCAATCATTGCCTGAAGTGGGCATTGGTGACAGATGTATAGTCGGTATGGTGTCTGTGACTAGTTGTTGGTGTGTTGCACCTGGGTTTAACCTCGTGGTCCTTCTCTTTGGTGCCATTTTCTATAAATAAAAAAGAAAACATAATACTGTTTTAGATTTTCATAAAATCTTAAACTATGACATAACATTTACACATTAAATAAAATGAGATCACATCACACAGTGAAATGTATAACTGTTATTGAAATTAACCATGGTATAACCAAATCGACATTCATTTATAATAAATTCGATTTCATAGATAACTTAATCTGTCCATTTCATATATAACTTGGAAAAAGCATACATGTTCGGTTCAGATACAAGATGATTACTACACTTAGGTTACAAGACAAAAGAAACAACCTAAAGCCATACTAGCTGGGATATACCCGTAACACTTAGTATGCTGTACAAGATAGATAATACCTGAACAAAAGACCTATACTGGGTAGCTAAACAAAACAAAAGATCTATACAGTCTGCTAACTGGGAATAACCCATAATACTTAATAGACTGCATAGCATAGCTACAACATAACCAAATCTAAGAACTGCTACCAGCCTCCCCTGGTGTATCAGGCTGTACCGGACCTTTTGCGGGTCTAAGCTGTCTCTGAAACTCGACCATCTGAGTCTGTAGTCCTTTCAACAACTCTAATGCCTTAGTCAACTGTACCTGCCTCTGGTAGTCTGCCTGTAGCATCTCTAAAGTCACAACCTGACTCTTACGGTCAGCTGCCTGCAACTGTGAAATCACTGCCTGCTGACCCATCACTACAAAACGTAATGCCATAATCTCTGAACGTGTCATATAGCTAACCTCTATGGAGCGTCCCCATGCCTCTCGGGAAACCAGAGCCTCCTGATCTAGTAGTCGTGCAGTCTCATAGTGGTACTGACTATCATCAACCAATGTCCCAACACTCTGATATATCTGGGTCTGCCTGTCCTGAGTATCCTCTATCACAGCATAGATATCCTGCGTGTCCTGCTCCTGGACTGCAGTAAGCTCTGTCACCCTAGTATTGACCCCTCCAAGGGTCATCGGTGCTACCTCCTCAACAGCCTCTCTCGGGTCTATCCAAACATCTCTAATCCCATAGCCGACCTCCTCGGCTCTCCGTCGTCTGATCTCGGTATCCATAGTACCGACAAACCCATAGTCTGCCCTACGACCTCCAACCGGTCTAGTGGCAGCTGCAGCTGAACTCTCTCTAATCTCGTACCTAGGACCAAGGTCAATACCCAACCTCTTCCGAGGTGGTAGTGTAATCTCGGGCCTGTCTGTCCTGTGGTCAGAAGATAGTAACTGCAAAAGTGGTGATGAAGTAGGTAGTGGTAATGGATGAGAAGTGGATGGTGTCTCGGCTCTCAGCCGGATCATAGCAGCCCGATAGCCCAACGGACGAATAGGACTAGCAGGTGGTGATGCTGGAAATGGGGGAGATGGTATATGTGGTAAAGGAGATGATAGTGGAGTAAGTGGTGATGGTGGTGGGGTGGTTAAGGCAAGAAGTCTCTCGACCTCTTCCATAGGAGGAAGTGATATGGATGGCTCATCCCGGATAGATATCCTGGCGGTCATACGGTGTACAGGTGGGACAGAGTCGGCCGGAGCTGGGTGCTCCTCCTCCTCCTCATCCTCGTCCTCGTCCTCATCCTCATCATCGGCATCATCTCCGAAAGGCTCCTCCTCCTCCTCATCATCATCATCCCTATCAGCAGGGTAATCAGCTGGATCCTCCTCGGGATCCTCATCGTCCTCCTCCGGCTCCTCCTCCGGATCAGACTCAGGAACATATCCTGGTGAATCTGCAGTGGGTGAGGCAACAGCAGGTAGTGGCTGCTCCTCGGTCGGGAGTATCTCATCCTCCTGTGGTATACACTCAGGGTACATCGGCTTAGGAACAAAGTCCAGTGGGGGAGGTGACTGCGGCTCATCGGGGCCAGGTATGTAGTCAGGTGATGGTGGAACCTCGGGGCCAGGTATGTAGTCAAGCGATGGTGGAACCTGATAAGCAGCCATTATGTAAGCATATGGGTCCTCTGGCATAATGGGTGGTCCATCGACTCCTGGTGAACCAATTTCTGATCTATCCTTAAATGGAGTGGACACTGCCATGTAGGTGACCGTGGAATCTTCCGAATCTGACATAATCGTATCTGAAACTCCAACATAACTTATATTAGTATTTAATATAAGACTCTTATAGTAATATACATTTATATCATAACATGTATATCAATCATGAATATCAATCATGCATGCATCTAGCCTAACCGACTAATGCACAATTAGTGTATGTATGTCCCGTGAAAACCCCTTTGTATGAATGCAATGTTTGAAAACGGTTATAGTCCAGCAAAAACATTTGACCTGGTTCTCTATAACCTTGGCTCTTGATACCAATTTGTAACACCCCCAAATTGGGTCACAGCGGAATAAGGGTCCGGGGCGTGTTACTTCTCAGATCAATAACACAAGATAATATAAGAACGACCAAAAAGTCGTTTAAAACTGATACATTGGATTTAATAAAGTATGTGTTACAAAAGCCCGAAGCTTTACTTGTTTACTTGTTATTATTACAAAGATTTCCAGCCCATAACAGATATACAAAATGTAATGCGGCTAAATTATTAATTGCTGACTTCAAAATAAACACCACAATGTACCTTCGCACCTCGTGCTTAATGGGCCTCCTGAAAAACATTGCATTGAAAACGTCAACATAGTTAGTGAATTTCATAGTTTATGTAAATATAATATGCTGGACAGCAAGACCCTTTCCCATGGAGAATAATGAACAGATGCAGACATCACAAAATATAATTACGTTTTCCTAAGCTCATGACACCGAAGCTCGACATAATTGAATACAATATATATAAATATTGCCTACATTGCCCGTGATGATGTTCAACCCGTAACATCCAAAATCTGACATGATATACGTTCGTTCCAGTGAAGCGAGTCACCCGAACGGGGGTCAATCCCAAATAATCTTATCTATAATCAACTCGCGCTTCTACCCAGGAATTCATAGTTTCATGATTCATGGGCATAGTGGGTTATCGCTACTTAGGCAAACACGTAATCATGATAAAATGTACACTTGGGTCCAATTTGTAAAACAAAGCATGTTCTCACCCCAAAATTTGTAAATCAATGAAATTTGTAAAAAAAACAGTTCATGATTCATGGGCATAGTGGGTTATCGCTACTTAGGCAAAACGTAATCATGATAAAATGTACACTTGCGTCCAATTTGTAAAACATGCATATGTTTCTCACCCCAAAAACTTGTAAATTAATAATTGTAAAACATGGGGCTATGAACTCACCTTGAGTGAGTAAACTGATAATAAAATATCCCAAGTAAAGACGTGTCACGCTAACGCCCGAATGCAACCTAGATATTATAGGTCGAATCAGTATTCAAGTACGTTGTCTAACAACTACCATATATAATCCTATATAGTTATCATCGTACTATCGTTCGGGCTATCATAATTTAAGAGGTCATGACATGACGTACAAGGAGTTAGGACACTTTAAATCGTAAATCCAACAACTCGTCAATACGCCATCCGAAGAAGCCTCATTATGAAATTCCCTAGTAATATAGCACTTTGATAAGACGAGTGATCATAAAATCACATTTTTAGGTTTTTGAGATTCTGTGATGAATAGTGTTTTTACTGTTCATAACAGCTATATAATCGTTTTTATACTTTTAATTAACGTAAAACCCATTTTTGTCGTATCTTATTCGTTATAGCTCCGTTTTTAGCGATTCTTTCGAACACGTTCTCGTAATTGAAAGTTTTATCATATTATTGATGTTTACAAAGTATAAGTTACTGCCATGAATAGTAACTTTTTATAAAATTTGTTTTATAAAGTATTTAGCGTCGTAAACTCGTAACTAGCGTATCTTCTTCGTTATAAATCGGATTTTCGAGTTTCTTATCATTTTGGAATCCTCATGAGATGTACTATCTTTATAAAACATAATATGGATGTTAACAAATTCGAACCAAAACAGCAAGTTTGAAGTTTTGTGATTTAGACATGTTTTAAGCTTGATTTTTGTACCATTAAGCTTCAACACCTTATTACAACTACTTCACAACATTTCTATCTTATGTTTTACATATATAAAGTCCATTAGATCATGCTTTACTCAAGTGTGTTCAAGATAACAAGTTTAACTACCATTTTCACTTGTAACTCATAAGTTAACATTAGAAACCCTAATTTGCTCATAAACATGTTCATACTTAACCAACATGTTAGAACACTTATACATCCCTTTTAACATGATATTACCATTCATATGACATGTAAATAAGTCCATATAACATTAATCATAAGTAAATATCCATTTTACATATTCAAAAGTACCCTAAATGGTGATTTAGCTAAATATAACATATGAACACATAAAATCTTAGTTATGAAATGATTAAGCTTTATATATAACCTTGTGTGGATGAGTAGAGAAAAGAAAACCAATCACACCCTTGTGATTTAAACTCTTGGCTTGAAAAATTAGGATGAAACCCTAATTTTTCCCAAGTAAACCCTTTCTTCCTTTTCTTGATTCCTTCCTTGAAAATGGTTAACCAACTCTTGAAACCTTCTTAGAATACCTTAGATATGATGTGTGTATGCTTGTATAATGATAGAAAATCAAGCTATGGATTTGGTTTGGAGGGTGTTTTATGCCGTGGCTTAATAAGAGAGAAAGAGAGATTGTTTGCTTTTTATTTTGCTAAGGAAAGGAAGTGTGAGCCTTCTATGTACATGCATGTGTATATATACTACTAATAGAAGATATTATGAAGATATTTGATGTCTAGTGGAAGTATGCAAGGTGGAAAGACTTGGAAAGAAAGTTGAAGCTTATCTTGGATAAGTTTGGCTAGTCATGAGTTCAAGTGGATGCAAGATGCATGTATGGAGATATTTGTGAAGTTTTCTTGGTCCAATCTTGTCCTCCTAGTCATATGTACACGAAATCATGCTTGTGTATAAGTTAGGATATGTTTTGATCTTTTATATAATGAATACTTGCATTATATTAAGTATAATGTAGGATAGACTTAATAAAATGTATAACTTGCACATGGTAGAGTTTGATTTGAATTCTTTCATGAAGAATATGTATAATGTGATAAATACTTGAAGTTTTAAATAAACTTTAAGTATTGGGTATAAATTTTGGGTATTTGATGAAGCGTATATAAGTTAACGTGCTTCCGGGAAGGCCTAAACGTATTTTATCGCGAAACGTAAACACTTAACGTAACCAAAAAAAATAAAATATGCAATGATAATAATTATCCTCTAAATAATCATATAACACTTGCTTGATGTAAACATTTAATTGTTTAATGCCCGTTTACATTGAATGATCATTTTTAGTTTACACGATTTAGCTTAACGATTAAAACCCTAAAAATAAATTGTGAATTACATAACATCGTACAATGACCTAAAACACGAGGTGTTATAATACGTGTACATATATGATGGAAATTTGATGTTGATTTGCTTTTGTTGTTGGGATACTGGTCTTATCTTTTAAGAAAGATGGGTCATGAATTATAGTTACGGCTCACGAATTGATATTGGGATATTGGTATGCTTTTGTTACCGGTACGTGTACTTATATGCGAGTGTTGTTATGGGTCAGGAATTAAAATTAAAGTCCGACACATATATGTTTTTGTTTACCATTAACTTAATATGGTCTAATTAATATAACTAGTTTTTTTCTTTTTATATTTGTTTCAGTGGAATGGCTCAATCATTGAAAAGATGGGGTGTGATGAAGATGACCAACAAATGCACTTATTTTAGAATTCGAGCACATATGTTCTCAGAAAGCGTGCATATATGTTTTCAGAAGCCGTGCACATATGTTATAATGAATTTGATAATACTTTTGTTTTTTATTAATATTTTATTTAATATCAAATTTTGATATGATATTTATGTTATTGGTTAGTCATGAGCTTAGAAGTCATGTGTATAACATTTATGTTTTTTGGTTTTAAAATTTGAATTTTAAAGAATGTATACTAGAAACATATAGACAATTAACATCTTAAGACAAAACACATTCAAATTTATAGAATTGTACACTGTAAAGATATGTATAATCACATTTTGAGAAAAAAAATTCATTCATGTTTTCAAGAAAAAAACATATATGCAACATATGTATAATCACATTTTGGAAAAAAAACATCTATGTTTTCAAAAAAAACATATATGTAGTGTTTCTTTCGAAAACGTGAAGGAGAAAAAAATGTAAAAAAATTATTTTTTAATTCCGAAAAATAAGGAAATTTAAAAAACGTTTTTAATTAAAAAATACAAAAAAGTAAAATATTGGTTAACTAATTTACCCTTTTCAATTAAATGAAAACATTTAATATTTACTAAATTCTGATTGGTTGAAAAGAGTTCTGTAAAGTTCTGCACATAAAATGGGTTCTCAATATAACGCGCCCCTATATATGTGTATATATATGTATACATATATATATATATGTATATATATACATATATGATTATTTGGTCTAAGCGTGTGACATGCTTTAGACATTTGTTTCGAGCTCGTGGGGGTATTTCTATATGTTTTGTTTTCCTACTTAATTTGTTCAGTTCTGATGATATATGAGATCTTTGATTCCATTTCGTTTACTTATGTATATTTGATCTATCCATTTTGTTTATATTTGTTCAATGAGCCTCTAGCTCAGCCGCATTTCTTTTCTCCGCAACAAGTAATAAAAGGGAAGCTGGGTTATGAGTGAAGAGTGCTTAGGAGCTCTTAGTGGACCGGCTTGATGATAGCTTTCCCATTTCTTATATAGTTGTTTAGACATTGAAGTTGGATTTGTCTTTCGTTTATACTTTGGAGATTGGATTTATTTTCGTTTGGAAGTCATGATGTACTTGACAGCTTATTTCCTTAGTTTTCTTGGTGAACGTTGTTGAACCATTTTATGAATAAAGTCTTCCGCTTGCGTTTGTTTTGATGCCATATGCGTGACATTTGACTCATTCTCAGGTTGGGCATTACAGTTACACTTGAGTTAATAAAAATAAAATTGTGATTTCAGATGTTTTAACCACAGTTTGAATCAGCACCCTAGCAAAGAAGCTAGGAGCGAAAAAGAAAAAGTACAAGAAATTACAAAGAAGTTAAAAGAGCGTTTGAAGATTAACAAACCATTGAATCCAACTAGCTGGGTACCCGCCGTCGCATTGCGCAGGTACCCTGTAACTAAATTTTTTGGCGAACAATTCTTTTTGTTATACGTTTTGGCACGATATAAATTTTCGATGAACAATTCTTTAGGTTGTTGCTTATCTCTCTTTTTCTTGTCAACGTTGACATCTGCACCCACAATATATATATATATGTGTATATATATGTGTATATTTATATGTGTATATATATGTGTATATTTATATGTGTATATATATGTGTATATTTATATGTGTATATATATGTGTATATTTATATGTGTATATATATGTGTATATTTATATGTGTATATATATGTGTATATTTATATGTGTATATATATATGTGTAGGTATGTATAAACATATGGGATATATTACGTATATTTTATACGTATATTATATATACGGTATTTATATACTTGTATATATAGATACGTATATATATATATAGGTATATCATATATATTGTATATTATATATATACGTATATATATATATATATATATATATACGTATATATATAGTTTTATTAAATTATACATTAAGTATATATGTTATACATATATTATATACACGTCGTATATATACACGTATATATTCAGTTTTATATACAACGTATTATATACCGTATATATTTCAGTATATATACTCACGTAGTATATATAGATATAATATATATATTATATATATATATATATATATAATATATATATATATTTATTATATATATATTTTATATATAATTATCATATATATATATAACAGCTGGGTATCCGCCGTCGCATTGGCGCGGGTACCCTGTTACTAATTTTTCGGCGAACAATTCTTCATTGTTATACGTTTTGGCACGATATTAATTTTCCGTGAACAATTTCTTTAGGTTGTTGCTTATCTCTTTTTTCTCGTCAACGTTGACATCTGCTCCCACAATTATCAAGATCGACCTACTACCATATATATATATATATATATAATATATATATATAGTATATATATATATATACTATTATAAATATATATATATATATACTACCATTTCATACGAGAGAGGATGTTTTTTTTGTAGCTGGTGTTTGAGATTTCTTTGTGTGTTAGTGGGTATTTATAATAAGTAGGTTAGAATGTATATTAAACACATGGTTTAAAAAGATATTATGATACAGACGTTTTTTTTTGTGTGAGCTGTTACAAAATAATATTGAATGGGCTGTTACAAAATAGATATAATTTATGAAAGACAATTAAATTTTCAGTTATAACATTTAATTATATATTAATGTTTGGAATATATAGTAAAATTATCACAAATCTTTCTTAAAGAAGAAATGTTTTGATTACTTAAAAATTTTAAGACTTCTAAATTTAGATGTTCTAAATACTTTATATAGAAATATAGATATAGATTGTTGCTTATCTCTCTTTTTTTCGTCAATGTTGACACCTGCACCCACAACCTTACGATGAAAAAATATATACGTATACTTACCATTTCGTGCGAGAGAGGATGTTTTTTTAGCTGGTGTTTGAGATTTCTTTGTGTGTTAGTGGGTATTTATAATAAGCAGATTAGAATATATATTAAAAACATGGTTTAAAAAGATATTATGATGCATGCAGTTTTTTTGTGTATGGGCTGTTACAAAATAATATTGAATGGGCTGTTACGAAATGAAAATAATTTATGAAAGACAATTAAATTTTCAGTTATAACATTTAATTATATATTAATGTTTGGAGTATATAGTAAAATTATCACAAATCTTTCCCAAAGAAGAAATGTTTTGATTACTTAAAAATTTTAATACTTCTAAATTATAATGTTCTAAACATTTTATATATAAATATAGATAAAGATTGTTGCTTATATCTCTTTTTCTCGTCAACGTTGACACCTGCACCCACAACCTTACGGTGAAAAAAATATATATGTATACTTACCGTTTCGTGCGAGAGAGGATGTTTTTTTAGCTGGTGTTTGAGATTTCTTTGTGTGTTAGTGTAGGATATTGGATATCATAACACAATCGAATGAATAGTGGATTAGCCGAATTCTGGTGAGAGAAACAAGAAAATGCACACTCCTCTCGAGAAAGAAAGTGTGTGTGTATAAAATGACTAACCACCTCTTCCATAAGATGGAAGAGGCTTATATAGGTCTTACAAAATCAGCCAAAGGGCCTTACGAATGGGCTTACACGTGGGCTTTAATACCCGGGCCATTTCCTAATATTACACATTAAACGTTAAACTACGAGCTATAATAAACGGTAAAATATACGAGGTGACCGAGTCTTTTTACTAATATCTAACAATCTCCCCCTAAGGGAGGTCACCCCAGAAAAATACTAAAGTAAGCTCATCAATCATTCGCTCGTAGTCTTTTGATTCTTCATGTGATATCTTGTACATTGAAGTAGTGATCTTGTATCATTAAGTCTTGGCTTGTTTCTTTAACTATGACTTTGGATGTGATTCTTGAGCTTTCTTGAGATCATCAGCCAAATGTAATCTCTAATCATCATCTTGTGATCTTTTGCCATCTTGTGCACTTGTGACTTTCGGACCGACATGCTCATACTTGTTGCAATCTTGAAAGCTTGACTTTATATTCGTATTTCTTCATCAATTCATGACTTCATCATGTTAGCATACTGAAGAAGACGTTGATATCAGAGTTTGCGGAAGCTTTAGGTCATTCTTTCTTGATGTTATAAAGTCATTGAGTCTTGAGTATGAGCATGTGGCTATGAACTTGACTCTGCTGGAACGAGGTAACTGCATCTCCATCTTTATGTAATCCTGAAATAAAACAGTTAGCAATAAAGCTTGGTGACGAATATGGCTTTGTCATTCGTCGAAGTTCGGTTGCATTAACCTCTGGTTCCGTGAGGACCGTTTTACAGTATAAATACTATACCTGTGATCAGGTAGATTCATTATAAGAACCTCTTTGATAGGGTTTCCAGCTCAAAGTGTTAGATCCTCTAACACGGGTGCATTAGATTCACTGTACTTGCTAGTATCTCATTACCGGACACCTCAAAGTAGGCTTCCTCACTAATAGTATTGCTACTAATAGAACAGTAAGAGTGAATTAGTGAGTTACTATCTTACCGATTGAAGAGAAAATTGATTTTAAAAATCAGTCGACGTGTTACTTGGTACAATGTTTTTGTAACACGTCGATAATTTTAAGCTTTTATCAAAATTCATCCCCCGTCAATTCATAATCTGGACCTATTCGATATCCTGTGTCACAAGTTTAACCCATTAAGGATCTTACAAGTCACCTACCATGAGCTTGTTTGATGTTGGCTCAAACAGGATTTCCATCTTCATTGTGAATACTTAAGTATCACTCGGATGTTCTGGCAAAACCACAAGGATAATGCGTAGGACTCTTATGATAATCCTTGTATTCACATTGTGTGAATGACAAGTAAACATTGAATAGTGTCCTATTGAGATTAATTGATGATCTCTTGGCTCTAGACTCAATTGTGCGTTTTGGTTTTAGCGATCAAAGGCTAGAGCAGACTGCCACCTTTTCAATATCAACTAACTCGGAGTGGGAAAGTTAATAGATAACGTGTTTAGTCTCCGTGAGAAATGAAACAAAAATATTTTAAGAGATTTTGAGTGGCTAGGAAGGGTTGTGCATCGCATCATTGGGTCTATGATGTCAGTCTTCAATATCAGCAATCATCATTGTGATTCTGACAGCAGATGTATTGACCCGGTTTCTGCCTAAGTGTATGGAGGGCTTCTTTCTTTACACCCTTTATCCTTACATTTCTTTTTCATTCTTCAACCCTTTCATTGCTTATCGAGAATTCATGACTAGAACCTTGCTGGGTTTGTTCCAGTTCTAGCTCCATCTTAGTCGGCACTATTCCCTTATTCTCACTTTTTCTCCTTTTATCATACCTAAGGACTTCTACACTAACTAGTGGATTGTCCCTGGGTAGATTCCTCCAGTTCTGGCTGGATCATGGGAACTAGTACCTAACCTTACCAACCTTATAAGTCCGATAAAATTAAATGCATGGTCGGTCTTTTGGTACGGTTCTCCTTGCCATAAAACCATTTGAAAAACTCAATCAAGGTACTTGTGATATGAATATCAAAGCTTTTAGTACCCTGATTGTTTTTGCTTTTCAAAAAAACACTCCCCATCAACATGTGCACCGATTAAGAGAAATTGTTTAGTACATGGAGGCTGGGGTATACTTATGAGTCCATAAATCACATTTTATAAGTTAACATATTTTAATCACATTTTCTCCCCCTTATCAAAAATTTCAAACCCTTTGATATTTTGGATATCAAATGATTCAAATGTGTTAGAAAACTGGGAGAAAAATGTGCTAATTATGCACAAGCCGATTAGGGAACATATTAATGCTCCCCCTCAAACTATAAGGGTATGAGTGAGTGTCATGTATAATAATTTTGAAAGTTTTTGAGTTTAACGAAAAAATCATGAAAACTTTATACACTGACACATATCACCTAAAGATACACTACTTTATAATGTACAAGATATAATATATACACCGCAAAAACATTGACCTTAATGTAGAGATGATGTGCTCATTCGGTTCTCTGAAGCAGTCTGTAGTCAATATCTTTTTCGCGACCACCAACAAAGCATTCCAAGTTCCGGAAGATCCTTCTGGTCATGAGTCTCCGTTCAATGGCGTGGATAAATTCCTGGCTTCTTGTCACATCCTTATCAGTCCAAAACTACGTGTTCATACCCGGATTGAGCCGATTAACCTTGAATTCCTTAACTCTGTAGTCTAGTGCTTCCAGAATATTTGTCAACGTACCATCACTGAATTTGTAAATCTCATTGAATCTCATGATCTTCCGTTCATTGTTACGGACAGGGAACACAACTGCACGAGGAGAGTCGATGATTGTATAGTCATGCTTGTACTCGTAGCCTTTTGCATCCCATCCTGGTTTGGTGAGGTTCAGCTGTGTCTGGTAGCTCTCAATCCCGAGTTGGAGGTCTTCAACCCACTGTCGAATCACTATGTTGCGTGTCCACATTTTAACCGCAGTAGAGAGCATTCTTTTATCTGAGCCAGAAAGATGATTAAGATGACCTTGTAGAAGGAGCAGATTCAGGTCTTCAAAGTCACTGGGATACAAGTTTTTGAAGTCCTTTTCTGCAATCGTGTATTCTTGATAATCAGCTTTGCGCAACACGATCTCTTTCAAGTAGTCATACCCATAGCGAGAGTAGGCTTGAATTCTGACAACACTGAGTATACGCATGTGAGTTCTGACTGCCTTGCTACTTGATTCAGCAGTGTGTCGGTCAATGTAGAATTTTTGATGATTAAACCACCAATGAGAGATACCATAAGAGGCATTTATGTCATAGGTGCAGACATCATCGATCCACATATGCTCAGGTAAGAGTAGTTCAAGCCCAAAGTCAGGATAGTGAGCAGCCTTCATCTTGGAAATTGACAAAGCCGGTCTGCTTCCCTTACTGCCATATCTCAAATAATCTAAGTCTTTATTGAAAAAAAATGGAGTTTGAATAGTGACATGACCTGGTGTTACACTGAGAGGTAGAGGTCTATTAATATCGATCCTGACTTGATCACCTTCTGGATTTGCCCAGTCAATTTGATCTGTAAGTATCTTGTGACATTCTTCCATCTGGAACTAAAGATGAACAACGTCCAGGTAGAAAGCTTTGACAACTTCATAAGGTTGACCTTCAAGATCTGCTTGAGTGAGCTCAGTCTTTCTCGTCTTCTGGCAATACCAGTTCATAAACGTCCGCATATCCCTAGTCTTTTCAAGTAAAGAGTTCTCTGTCAGAGCTTGATACGTAGTAGCTAAATCACTGGCCCAGTTATTCTGTGCATCAGGAATATGGGATGAAGGAATGACCCAGGCAGGTTCTGAAGTGGCTGGTCTTTTATCTTCTGGGATAGGCTTTAACCATTCTGGCCTCTGCTTAGTCTTTGGAAGATGGTCAGAGTCAGTGTCCTCTGAATCAGATAAAGTGGCAGAATCTGATATTGGTATGTCTTCGACCGGTTGCTCAACATGTGGACCGGATTGTTGCTTGGAGGAACTTAAAGGAGCATCTCGAGTGTGAGACTTTTTCCATGTTGATGACTAAGGAGCTGGAGACTGTGATGAACCAGATGCGCTAGTGTCATGTCGTCGCCTCTTACTGAGATCTGAATCAGGTGGAGGAGGAGGATCTTGATCGTCACGGCATCGCTTGCGTGACTTGTCCTTTTCAGCAAGGAATTCGTCCCTCTGAGCTCGTGCCATAGATGCCTCTAGTGCTTCATAGAGAGCGATATGTTTAGGAAGTGATTTGTATGAACCACTCTCGAACATCCTTTGGTGAAGCATTTCTTTCATGTCTTCCTTGGGTAAGTCTCTGAAGTGATCTCGAAGGGAAGCTTGTAAAGCTATTTGGACAGCCTTTTTGACATTTTTGCAGACAGCTTCATCATTCTTATGAGGCAGATCCCTAAGTTCTAAAGTGAAGACCCTAGATCCATGATTCTGAGTGATGTTATCGAGATTCTTGTTATTCTGCTCTAAGTCCGAGAGTTTCTTCTCAAGAGATGCGACATGATCAACTAACTCAGATTCGGTTATGCTTTGTTGTTGTGGAGGAGGTGGAAGGGTTGTTGTTGTGGTCGTTTTTGTTGTTGTAAAGATTGGTGCTTGAGTGGTAGATGGTGCAGATTTAGAAGGTGAGAGATCGATAATAGGTGTGGACATTGGTGGAACTGAGGTAGACGCTTGATATATCGAAACAGTAACCATGGAGACCGCTTCTGAATCCACATTGAGTTTCTCCGGTTCCTCATCAGTTGCTTTGTCATTTAAGATAGAGTTTCTCCGCTATTTAGAAGCAAAATGGTATAGGCATCATCCAGATTCTTCATTGAAGATAGAGTCCCAGATGAACTTAGTGGTTCCTCTAAAATGACATGTTCATCAGCTAGAAACTTCAAGCTTTCCTGAACTTTAGGGTACAAATCAGTCATAAATTCGTCGTGCGTGGGCTCAGGGTCTGATCCAACAAGAGCCACGCGGCTTATTCCAGGGTCTGGTCCAGCCTGGTCTTCATCCATGTATACCTGCTCTGCTTGAGGTCGAGACTCAAGAGATTCACCAGGGTCTGATCCAGCCTGGTCTTGATCAAGTTCTGTTGTCTTTTCCTCTAGATTCGCCTGCTTAGTCACATCCTCTCCTAGTTCATCACCAATCTGCAGTATCTTAGTATCACCTCCACTGTTTGTCTTATCCGATTCAGCCCTAGTTTCAGCATCTACAAGAGACGAAGAATCACGAACAATATTGGCGGACGTATCATCCTGCGGTTGTGTAGAGGGTCCAGTTGACACCTCTTCAGTAGCTGGTGTTCGCCTTTGGAATATGAATTGGTCCGTGGTGCTTCTCCTCTTTGGTGTATGTAGGGCTAGCAAAGATTGGGCAGCTTGTTCTTCAGTGACAATGGCTTTGCCCTTGCCTTCTACTACAGGGAGTGGTCAGATGGCCTCTACAATAGGTTCATAAATTGCCACACCTCCAACATGTGCATGACCCTGCCCCTGAAATGACTCTAGACTCATCTGAATAACACGTTCCATATCATGTTCTTCACCTGCACCTTCTTGTTCAAGCTCAGGTTCAAAATGAGCTGGTTCTTCATCATGTTCATCAACCAGCTGGAAATTGCTTTTCACGTTGCAAACTTTTACAACTTTTCCCTTGCCGGTAGTGGAAGCCTTGGTTGACTTTTCTTTGGCAGGCTTCGGCTTGGGTGGCTTAGCAGTAGAAGCCTTAGAATATTTTTCCTTGGTTACCTTTGGTTTTGGTGCAGGTTCTGGTTTGCTTGACTTCTCGATAGCTGGCTTAGGCTTGGATTGTTTGGTGCTTGCGGATTTCTTCATTCCTTCCTTTTGGGCTGCAACTTTCTGATCATGCTTTGCGACCATTTACAAATAGGCATTGTAGTATGGTGCATTTCTGATATTGTTCGTGATTAGCTCGTTTGGAATTGGCATTCCAAAGACTTCATCTTTTTCGCCTTTGGGAACAAATTTGAGATTACCAAGTCTGAGGTCTTCTTCAGCTAGATGAAACGGAGATGCTGATCTTTGGTGAACATTGTGAATTCTTCCCAGGTGACAGATAATAAGCTTTGTGAATCGACAATAAGGAATGACGTGAGGCTTGTCTTTCCTACCCTTCTTAGTGGGACTGCCCAAATTGGCCTTATTAGTAAGAAAGGTCTCTATAGCTTGCAGGAATTCTTCCCACATAAGCTCAACATAGTCGACATTAGTCCTTGTAATAATTCCCCAAAGCATCTAAAGTACTGGATATCTGGGCCTATCATGCCCCAAAGTCTTGCCTGTTAGACACTGGTTGATCATAGATAGTATTGCTCTCCAGGACTGATACAGGTGATTCACCGCCATACTTGACACAAAGTGAATTACCCCCGAATAACCCAGCTCATTAACGAAATCCATAATTGCATCACCCGACGGAGGTGACACAAAAGGGTGAGCTTGATCAATGAGTGTTATCTCTAAGGCTTCCCTCAAAAGATTTGCATCCAGGGTGAACCAGCTTTCATCCAGCTAAAATCGGTAAGTCCTAGCTTTTTCTACATAATTAAGAGTATTCCAAAATTGTTGAATATAGATAGCAGGAACAGAAGTTGAAGCAGTAAATGCTCTAAAGAATTTTGTATTTTGCAGGATGTCCACAGCAATCTGAAAGATTGGGTTCTTTTGCTTCTTTTGAAGATCCATGACATACTTGCTCTTTCCAATAGGTACCCACGCAGCAAAAGGAAGTATCTGATCATCAGATCTTGTGTAAGCAGGAGCGGGAACAT
>BQNB010062315.1:21588-36128 GCA_026074375.1 Tanacetum coccineum | reverse complement strand
GGAGATCATTCATCCAATGATACATCCCTTCAGGGGAATGAGGATGAAATGACTCTCCAAAATGTCTATGATCTTTGTATCTCTTTGTGTAAACAGGTTTCAGATCAAGCCAAGGAAATACAACTCTTGAAGGCTAAGATCAACAAGCTCAAGAAACAAGCTCAACCTGTCATTAAACATCATAGATCATGGATAAAGAGTGTCTCTTTGAAACAAAGATTGCCAAGAAAGCGATTCTCCAAGAAACAAAGGGTGCACAAAGAGCATGTATCCAAACAAGGGAGGAAGTATGCTAAGGGTGAATCATCTGTTCAAGGAAATCCTTTGTTTGATGAGCTTCATGAAGATTCTGTTGAACATATGGAAACAAATGATGCTCAAGATGAAGGGAGGACAAGGGAAATGGTTGATGAAGAAAAGGAGATTGAGAAGGATATGCTTAGTACCAAAGATGTACTTAGTACTGACAAAGATAACGTTAGTACTGACAAGGAAAAAGTTAGTACTGACGGTTCCAAAGTTAGTACTGACAGGCTACATGAAAGTACTGATGAGCAAGAACAAAGTACTGAAGGGCATACTCAAATCACTCAAACACCTGCTGCTGAAATATTTAAAGATGATGAAACAATAGCTAAGGTTCTTCTCAACATGAGTCAAGCCAAAGCTGTTTCAAGAGAAAAGGAGAAAGGTGTTGAGTTGAGGGAAGTTGAAGATGCTGAAAGACCTAGGCCTACTTCTCAAAGATCACTTCTAACATTAAAACCTCTTCCAAAGATTGATCCTAAAGACAAAGGAAAGAAGAAAATTGTAGAAGAGGATGAATCTGAAAGTGAAGATGATGATATTCCTCAAGCTGTGAAGAAATTCAAACAGCTTGAGAGTGATGAAGAAATGGCTAGGAAAATTCAAGAAGAATGGGAAGCAGAAGAAGTAAGAAACAAGATTGCTGAAGAAAAAGCAACAAATGAAGCTCTCATTAAAAACTTTGATGATATAAAGGCAAGAATTGAGGCAGACAGAATTCTTGCTGAGAAGCTTCAAGAGCAAGAAAGAGAGCAGTTCACAATAGAAGAAAGAGCAAAGTTCCTTCATGATACAATTGCTGCTCAGAGAAAATTCCTTGCTCAACAAAGATCAGAGGCCATAAGAAACAGACCTCCAACCAAGAATCAATTAAGAAATCAGATGATGACCTACTTAAAGCATGTGGGGAACTTCAAACATTCTGAGTTGAAGAGTAAGAAGTTTGAAGAAATACAAGCATTGTATGAAAAGATAAAAAGGTCAGATGAAGATTTCATTGCTATTGGGTCTGTTGAAGATGATAGACTGATCAAAAGAATGAATAAGAAAGATTCCTCCAAAGAAGAAGAGATCAAGCAGGAATCTAAAGTAGAAGTCAAGGAAGAGGATAAAGAAGAAGAGAACACAAGAAAGAGAAAGCACGGTACAAGGAAAAAGATGAAGTCAAGAAAAAGAAGATTCAAACAAGATACTTCTCAAGATGACCCATCTGACATTGAGAAAGAGAATGATGAGCTGAGATTGTGCTTGACAATAGCTCCAGATGAGGACAAGGAAGTAGACTATGAAATTCTTGACAAGAAGTATCCAATCATTGACTGGAAGACTGAGAATCTTGGCACCAAACCACAGTTTGATGAATCTAAAAGATCAGAAGAGATTAATATGAATGTGGTAACAAGAAGTAATGGTCAAAAGAGATTCTTCAGCACATTGATAGGAGTGCTTTCAGTGTTTGACAGAGAAGACTTAAATGCCATATATAAACTTGTGATGGACATATATCAAGATAGGATTCCTGAAGGTTTTGATAAAGTTCTTTGGGGAGATTTGATAGTGATGTTCAATCCAGATGAACAAGATGAGTTTTGGAACTCACAACATGAATGGAAAGTAATCAGTTGGAAGCTGCAAGAAAGTACTATGGCATTGGAATTGATAAGATTTATCAAAAAGGTACTTGCTGATTTAGAATCTAAAGAATAGGACTGATGGAAGTAAGAAGGGATTGAGTGTTGGCTAACCACCACACAACAAATGGTTATCAATTCACCATGCTTAACAGGCATAAGAATTGGCTAGTCCACAAGCAAACGGCTTGAGGTAAAGACTTCTCAAATCCGTTTATGGTTTACAATTTACCAAAAATTGTAGGGTTCTCAACTCACCTTGCTTCTGTGGTGAAGAGTTGGCTAGTCCAAGATCAAACAGTTCTTGGTAAAGACTACTCAAATCTGTTGATAGCTGATAGTTTGCTAAAAACTATATGGTTTATCAATGCACCATGTTATGACAATGAAGCATTGGCTAGTCCAAACACAAACGGTATTTGGTAAAGACTAAAACGCTAACTGGTAACGGAACATCAAATCCGTAAATGGCTGGTATTTGCCAAAAACTACAAAGCCAACTTAGTTGGATTGTATTGAAAAGAATGTTGTTTGAGTATGCAGAAAAGATGTTGCCAGAAATTGTTGACATAGACAAGGATGCTAGCTTAAGAAGGATAGAGAGTACAAGATTAAGAATTGATAAAGAATGTTTGATACATCCTCTGTGCGATAAAGTAAGCTTAAAAGGATTGAAGAAACATGAAGTTAAAATAGTTAAATTCAAGGTGTTCAAGGGAGGATTTGTTAAGATTAATGTTATTCTTAACTTAGTACCGACAATAACAAAATAGTTAGTACTGTTATTAGTTCGTACCAGTTAGTAGATAGTAGTAGTACCGTTGAGAATAAATTTAATAAAGATTTTATCAGATATTTTAGAAAAAGATATGTAAAGCCTTAGGTTATTCCTTAGTAATATAAGGAACCTCGGCATAGTTAGTGATACGTGTGATCATAGAGTTCTACACAAGATAATACAGAACACATAGTTATCATAGTTAGCAATTTGTAATCCTCAAGAACACTTTAACAAAGTTGTTATTCAGTTGTTCATTGTTCTTCTTAGTACCTGTGTTAAGATTCCGCATTAACATATTGTATTCATAGTCATTGTTTCTACATAGTCATTTGTATTTATACATCTTGGCTATCATCCTTTATAGGCTGCAAAGATCCATATAGTTTTACAAGGACCTTCAGCTATAATAGATTGATTTTATGCAAAACGATTTCATGCTACAGTAGCTATAATAGATTTAACGCAAAGCGATTTCATGTTACAATAGCTTATAACTATAATAACATTGTTATCGTTTAATTATTACCTTTGTTTGCAAAAAAAGAGACTTTTTTTTGCATGTAACGGACCCATTGAGTGTTTATATAAGTTGTTAAAAAAACATAACTATTCAAATTTTAGATATTTTTTTTACCGTCACGTTTTTTACCGGTACCGTATTAGTGGTCTCGAATTTCTTTTTTTCTCGACTCATGATATTGGTCTCGTACCGTACACCCGGGGTCGGTTCCGTTTTGATACGAAACTAGTACGGTTCCGATCGAGTCAATATGCTCATCCCTTTTAAATAAACAAATGTGGCAAAATTGAAGAGGAGTGTAACCGTAAACCGTGTATGATGTTGATATTACAAATTAATTACAACTTTTTAGCCCAACAACATCCATGTGTATTCAAGATTAATGGTCTCGGAGTTATGGTTAGCCGCCTCATAAATATCCAACAATGGTCCAAATTTCCCACCTCTATTAGCACGCCACCTCATCATTTGTGAATTCCACGCAAGCTACCAAACAACCACTAAATTTTATTTGATAGAAGAAAAATAATTAATTTGTACTATCAAAAATGCAAGATGAGATCAATGTAGACCCAACATTTATTATAATAGACCAATCATAGTTGGATATTTGATTAACATTAAATAACGTCTAATTTATAGCATCTTTTATACATTCATTTACACATAACATTTATCCCAAACGATATTGAACAAATACCTATATTATATATGATAATATGCAAAGGGATTGTTACGTATTTTTCTAAACTCCGTTACAAAAATTACTATCTTTACTACTTACCTTAAAAAAAATACATTTTATATTTGAGAAATTTTTTCTTTTGCCAAAAAACATTCTACCGAATTTCGGCAATTATCCCCAACCCAGGACTGGTGTCTCACACCACCGAAACTCCGCTTCACCCTTGCACCCGTCCTTTCCTCGTTCCAGTATCATCAACACCGATTCTCTAAGCCCCATCCTTCACAAAATCCTCATTTACACCAAATAGCAACAAATGCCCCCCCTTCATCTCAACATAATTAATACTACCTCAGACAACAAAGAGGAAACAACACTAACACAAAAAAATAAAAACTCAACAATGACAAAAAGCAAAAAATTGAACATATTCTGGAAAAATTATCAAAAAAAAAAAACCATAAACCAAAAAACTCCAAAAACATTACGAAATCAGCAAACACAAAAACAAAAAAAACACAATCATTTCAATCCAAATATCACAAAAAACAATATAGCTACAAGCCAAAACTCAACATTAATAAAAAAAATCACTATCAAAAAACAAAAAAGATCGATAAACAGAGAAGACCAAAGTTAAAAAACTAATAAGTAAAAACCCCAAATAAAACTCTCCAAAAATAAAACCAATTAATAAAATAAATTTGAACAAATCAAATACCACTAAATCACAAACCAAAAAACCAATCCACTAATCAATAACACCAAAAATGAAAATAAAAACTAACCTCAACAAAAAAACAACAATGCAAAATACACGACACCACAGAACTACAATAAACAAAATCATCAACAACACAAAACATACCCCCCTAGACCACGGCACCCACGATACCCCCAACCCAACCTCATCACAAATCAATAAAACCCCACCCTCTACCTGACAAACCACAGCAGCTACAAACACGAAAATCCTCAAAATCTACAATAAACCCATCATCAACAAATAGACTAAAAAATCACTAACAACTACAAGACATAGCCGAAACAATCCAAATGACAAAACTAGCCAATCAACAAGCACTACAACACAAGAACTATAACCACTCTAAAATCCTAAAAAATCCAAAATGGCACCACAATAAATACCAATAAAAACCTCACATTTACAACAAACCTACATCATAGCCACACCACACAAACAATAATTCAAAAAGATCAAACCAACAGAAAAATAAACAAAAAAGCCCCTCAAACACCGAAAACCACTTCAATAAACAACACATAGAACCAACTACCGATCGACTAATAAAAACTAATAAAAAAAAACAATAAAACAAGGGAAAGTTAATCAAGAATCACAAACAAAAACAATCCTCAATCAACACTAACAAAAAATGGATCCAAACCAAAGCACAGTCGCTCATAATACATTAATAATAATCGATAAGAAACCAAAGACAATCATCTAAACACACTCATAAAAACAAACAACAAACAAAAACAAAGCCAACCAACCTCAACCGAACGAACAACAATCACACAACAACAATTTAAAACTAGAATAACAAAACATCAATATCCATCAAAACCACAAACAAAACCAGCAAACCACACGAAAAAACAAAACTATTTAGCAACAAAACCATTAAATACAAGAAAGCTCACAAACAAAATCACAAACCAACCCCGCTTACACAATAACACACACAAAAACATTACAACCTAAACATGAATTACAACCAGGCACTATTTCCCCATCAAAACCAAACAGTCCAACAAAAACTCACTCATAATCAAAACAACAACGAAACTAACAATGAACCAAAAACATAGATCGTATACAATACCTCAACCTCAACACACGAGTTCAGCTCAATCACATCCTCCACGAAATAATAAATGCAAAATAAAATACACAAAACATGTCACAACTATAACAAATGATAATCAGAGAGAGATAAACAAAAAAAAAAATCCCAACCTACTAATAAACTCAACATCGAAAATAAAAGTACAGACTATTATATAAAAAGAACTAAAAACCAAAACAACAATAAACACGCAAACAAAAATACAAACAAGACACCATAAAAGACTCACTAACGATGAGATCTATAAATACCATGCACCGCGTCTCCACCAACCCCCCCCCTCACCCGCCCCGCGCATCCAGCACCCCCCCAGTCGCATACCCCTCAACTCCCGCCTTCCTCCGCCCTCCATCTAATCACAACTCCCCACCCCCACAGACCCCTCCACCACACGACCGACCGCCTTCCGCCTCCCACATCAAATCCCCTCCTACAATCACACCACCAGCACAAGGAAATAACATATTTTAAATTAATATAATTCAGAACTCAATACGAATCATATCAAAGTCGGTAAAAATCCGGACCAGTCACTCCAAAAACTACCCTCCAACTCCCCCGATAAGCCAGTAACGCCCTTAACTCAATGACACAAACTCCTGCTAATGATGCCCACCCAAAAGCTCACCAATAGACCTGAAACTACACTGACTACCCCCCCTCCTCAACAAAAGTAAGCACCACTCCCGACGAATGAACGTAATTCTAAAAGGTAAGTGACGTTTTCCCAACCAATATCTCCTAAACACACCACTTACAAATACCTACCAACAAATCTAGAACAAAACACCCCACCTCCCTCACACGGACCTCAGCCCCCCTCAAACACCCTACCCCCCTAACCCCCCCCCCCCCCCACCAAACAACCAGTTACTAACTACCCCCGGCCACACCCACCAGCCGCCATCCCTTCAGAACCACCACTGAAACACAATTAAGCACATAACACAAAAATCCAAAATTCTATAAACCAAGCAAACCAACCATAACACGTCACGGAAAGTCTTTGCAACAAAATCCTCACAAAATCGCACAATATTATCCAATAATCATCCAATCACCTCACCAAAAACCGAGTCAACGTCACCATCTCACACAACATACACACAAAATAAACTCCCCCCGCCAATAACTAAACGGACACAACACAACCACCCAACACAACCGCCCACCACCCACACATCAATAGACTATCCACACAATGAAAATTATACCGACCCACAACCCCACATCGCAACAAACCGTAAACCAATAAATCAAAACACGACCACAATCCTCCGAAATCGCCACACCCCTACCCAACACCCACACAATCAACCCCCAGCCCAACCCACCCACCCACCATGATAAATCCTACCCCTCCGCCTTCACACCATCAAGCATGATACTGTCGACACGGGGCAGCAGACAGCCCCCCCCTCCCCCCACAGTGAAAGTAAGAACCAACGCCGAAAATAGGAAGACCCTATAACACCGAATATCAAGTATAATGTGATATAATATCGTTATTCAGGAAGAAAACAAACAGAGTCCCTTACTCCTAGAAAACCCCCAAACGCAAAACCAACTCTTTGTATACGCCGAAAACAAACCGACATCCAGACCTTCTAGCAAAGAAAACTCTAAAATGAGATTTTAAGTATGTGCTAAATCAGATTCTGAGTACCATAAACTACAAAAGTTGTTTTTGAAACGAGAAAAAGAGCAAGAGTCCGAGCAACTAATTCAATCCATATATACATCGTGTAATTCCATATACTTTTATTAAACGTTTTAGTTTTTGGTATCCATTCTAACTCGGTTAGTTTACCATGGCTAAATATTACTCTGTATTTAAAATGACGTTTGAATGCTAAAACCTTAAGGAATTAGCCATTATTATGAAGATTTAAATGTTGGTATATTTGTTAATATCGGATTACCTTGATTTATCGTTGCGTGCTTATTTAGTTAACAATTTATAACTGTTTACGCGCTTTTATATGCTACCTATTCATTTCAAATGGATCTATCAAGTAGACAATGCGGATCTAGAGTCCTGGGATAGCTCTCATATAGTAAATTTATATTCTAGAAAATTAGTTACAAGTATTGTCCCTTCTAAGAAAATGTGTACTTAGGATACGCTTCGGGCTTAACTAGTTAATTGGATATTACCGATGGTTTATTAATCGTGTTGACTAGCAGGTGAAGTCTAATATGATTCAACAAATAACGTTCTGATTCCATTAGATAGTTGGATAAGTAGACTACTAATGTATAGATTGCCATTAAGCGATAAGTGGGTAAAGTCTCTATGTGCTAGGGTTTAACAAGATCACCATTTCTTTAATCCCTAAGATAGAAATAATCAGCAAATAAGGATCTTATGCGGATGCTTTAATTGTGACAGAAGAATTATATGTTCTAGGTCTTAGGATGATGTAACGCCTCAGTCTTAAGAATGATATGCCACCTCGAGAGAAGAAATCATTGCACTTAATAAACAAACCAACGTTCTAATCAGATTAATAATGGTTAATACAGTTTTCTTATATAAGGTTTGACCGCTTTTTATCTTTTGTTTATTAGCTTGTGTGAGTAACAGTGTCTTGAATTGATTGTAGTCACCAACAAACAGTGCCAGTCTCTCAGGCTAAAAACCCCCTTTTACCATTAGAATTACGCTTTAGACAGACATAGGTTTAATATAGGATTAGAATAGAATTAACATAGATTAGATAACCAAGATATTAATTAAATTGATTGATTTAACCTCTCTCTTAGTGATCGATACACTACTTACCAACGAAGCTACATCTTGACCGGGTATAACGCCCGTTAAAGTGTTGTTATTGATTTAGTCGGCAAAATATAAATTTAAAACTTGAAACAATAAAATATAACCACACACTACAATACACTTCAGTGTTGCTTTCCCTTAAGGCACGCAACATAAGTTTGGTCATTTTCAAAACGTTTTGTAGGTAAACCTCTCACAAGATTTCCCTTAACAAGTTTATTAATATAAGTTAGTTAATTGAGAAAAGGAAAAAAATACAAAAACATTAGTGGCAATTAGTGTAAATACAAAAAAATGGTCAAAACGAGGCTTTTTCGAAGCTATTGATTCTGTCATTCTCCTTGTTGAACACTTTGCTACTTTTTGAGGTTATTAGTCGAGAGGGATTGAGATTCTTAGTTTTTGTAAGTGTTTACTTATAGTATTGCGTGAGGACACGGCAATATCCTAGTATGGGGGATTTTGGTATGTGCTTAATTACACATACCGTTTTCCATTAAATCTGGACTTAAATGACCCAAAAACCTACCCAAATACATTGTATTTGTATGTTTTCACTTATATTGTGCAGGAAACAAATATCCGAGAAAAGGATAAAAAATCAAGCAAAAGCGGACAAAACCGAGCACAGAATGAAAAAGCGTGAAAAAGACAAAGTTAAGTCAAAGCCAAAAAGTCAAAGTTAACCCCGACTCAGTCAACGGTCAAAGCCGAAGCAATATCGAAGAAAATACTTAATGGGCCACCCGTACCCATCTAATGGGCCGGAGCAGCCCATTAAAGTGTTACAAGAAGACTTAAAACCCAAATCAAGTATAAAGAAGCCCATTCCCTTTCAAACCCAAACCGGCCCAAGTTAAGAACATGAGGCCCATTTCATTTTTTACCCTCGTTAAGCCTTATGTCTATTTCATTTAACTTCGTTAAGTCCCTCGAGAACTAACCTTGTAAATCCTCAATACACTTTGGAGGACTAACTGTGCCAAGTCCTCCAAAGTTTCTATTCACCACAAGGACCCTGCGTGTAACTACATATATAACCAAGAGGGGCCAAGTCTGCCAATACTTTAAACATTTAATAACCACAAAGGACTTAACTTGCAATACATTCATACGAGTTGAAGGACTATTTTTTTGACAAAACCTCAAAGTTTTCACCCCTGCACCCAAAATAGATTTATAACACTGTATATCTTCCTAAACACATTTCCCGCCAATTTACCCTGTCACCATCACCTTCGATCCACACCACCACAACCTGCCAAACCACAAACCCCACCCCCTACATGGGCTCTTGCCACCTTGGCAATCCCACAAACTACCATTGGCCAATGAATTTAAGGGACACGATTTGAGATTGGGCTCTAAGTAAAGATCAAGGGCTGAGATGTGCATTTTGATTCCTCTCACTCAACAAACACAAGAAGCACAAGTGTGAAGACAACTCCTCAGCTATAAAAAGAAGAAGAAGACAGAGATGAGGAGAGTGTAGGAGTAGAGTAATTTAATTTTTAATGTTTTAAAATTTAGGTTTTAAGTCTTTTAACTTCTGTAATTTAATCTTTTTAAGCTTTGTAATCTCAAAATTTTTAATGAAATTTCAGTTGAATGTTTAATGTTACTCTGTCTTAATTTTATGCACTCTATATTAAAATTATTTCCAAGTCAAAGTTATAAGTTATTTAAACTCTTTTCATTAAGCATATAAAAAGCTTTTAAGTGTTTGAGAAAAAGAAGAAAAAAATCATCACTTAAAAATCTGTCAAAGCTTTTGGATGATAAGCAAACAATGGAAGTGCTTATGGTTGTTGATAGCTTATTTATAAGCTGAGCTAGTAGATTAAGCTCATTTGAGCATTTATTCCCAGTTTAAGCAAGGGATAAGGTACATTCCTTTTTTTTTCTTACTTTATAAGCTCATTTCTTTTTTTAGCTTATTGCCTGCTTATTGCTTAATTTCTGCTTATCATGCTTATTTTAGCCTTATGTTAAATGAATATGATTAGTTTGTAGATTTAGAGTAGCAAAATTTGAGCTTTCATATGTTTTGTCTCTTAAAAAGTTAAAACTGTTTATTTCAATTCAGCTTATTTCAGTGCTTATCTTTTATTGCATTTTGCTTATTAATGCTTATTTTATCCTATCATAGCTTCATGAGTTTAGTTTTTAGTTTAGAATAGCCTATTTTTAGTTTTCATGAATTCTGTCAATTACTTAGTTAAAACTGCTTAATTTGGCTCAACTTATTAAGGTGCTTATTGGTCTAAAGATTTTGCTTATTTTTCATTATTATGATTATATAATCATCTATTTTCAAGAATTAAGTTTTTCTCAAATCTGTTTGAGCTTAAAAGTTATTTTTATGATTTAAAGGGGTGTTTGGGACAAGCCTTCAAAATGGGTCATATTAGGTTCAAAACTGTATGGGTCACTTTGGTTCACTTTGGCAAGCTTCTTTAAGCCATTTTAAGTTTTTTTCAAAAGTTAAACTGTCTTCAAGCTTATTTTTAAGTTTTATCCAAAAGATGTTCAAAACTGTTTCAAAAGAACAATTTCATAGAGCTTATTTGATTTAGCTTTCCAATCTAGGTTTTATGAATGTTTTAACTGTTGTTTTGTGAGTCAAATGCAGTAGTTATAAGTCCCTTTGGTTTACCTTTGTTTTAGTTAAAACTGTCAAGTCACTTTTTTCAGCTTCAAAAGCTCATTTTCATTCTTAAATTAAAGACATTTAAAATTAGTTTTAGAGTCTAATTTTTTGAGTATAAGCTCATTTGTGGGTATTTTCTATCTGTTTTAACTTGTTTTTAAATTTGAAGCTTATTTTTAGCTTTTTTAGGCCTGCAAATGGTCCTTTTTGTCAGCATACACTGATTTCATTCAGTCACAATAGCGGAGTGAAGGACAGCTCAGTACATTAGCCCTTTATAGTGCTTATTTTGCTTTTAAATTTATACTTTCGTTTGCAGTTTTAGAAAGTCTATAAGCCAAGGTTTAAGCTCATTTAAGTCATATGCCCATAAGTTTCCTTTTTGTTGCTTAAAATTAAGCCCAAACCTTGTCCCCTAGGATGTTAGGTCTGCTGTTTTTGCCACTGTGCTTATTTGCTAATTTTTGCTTTTCTGCTCATTTCCTTGGCTTATTTTTTTTATTAGACTAGCTTATTAGGTGTAGGGCTCTAGAGTTTTAGCTTAGTTGTCCTTTTACTTGCTTATTGTGTTTAGAGAATTCACTTAGTTAAGCCTTTTTAGTCACTTAGAGTAAAAAAAAGTAATATGCTATTTTTTGTGTTTAATTAATTGTTTTTCTTTCTTATTTATTTGTCTCCCAAGTTCTTATAGGTAGGTAGTGTTCCATTTTGCCTTTGGCTTATTTTCAATTTCCACAAGGCTTTATTGTATACTAAAATACGTAGTAGTTTAGCTTAATATGTCCTTAGTGTAAAAAGCATTTCTGTCACTTTTTGTTTGATTATTTAACTGCTTAATTTTGCTTTTCATAAAAAGTTGTTATTTTTAATATTGCTTATTTTTGTCTCTTTTATAAGTTAAAAAAAATGTTTTCTTAAAAAGAAGAGGCCAGGATTCGAACCCTGTGACCTCCCCTTTAGCATACCAGCACCTCACGCACACTACACATAACCAACTCTGCTACAATAGCTCATCCACCATTCATTGCATTTATTTTTCTTTTAACCTCTTTTTACTCTTTTCCTTTTCAGCTACATTTTGCTTAATAACAGCTTATTTATAAGCTGTTTTTCCAGTTTTATATTTTTCTTAGATTCTTTATAGTATAATGCACTTTTCCTTATTTTTTTAGATTTTTCCAATTATGTTTAGTATTTTTAATTAATTTTTCTTTTCAAAACAGTAATTAATTCATAAAAAATAAAATAAAAGTCAAAAAAATTAAATTCTTTTTTAAAAAATTTTCTTTTATCATTTAGGACCTAGGAAAAATAATTTTTCACTCGTAGGGTTAATTTTTCAAAATTTGATTTTTTAAAGAACGTGATCGAATCCCGTTTACGTTTTCTTCGCGTTTTTAACTATAAATGTTTCCCTTTTTTAGTCTAGTTTTCTTTATTCTTACTTTTTAGTGACTTAGGATTTATTAAAAGTTAAAAAATCAATTTATGATTAAAATTTGATAAATTAGGTTTTTAAGTCGCGTTCGTTTTTAATTTCGTTCTCGTTTTCGTTTTTTAAGTTTAATTGTCTTTATTTTTATGTTCCATTAGACTTAGGTCTTCTTTTTATGCCTTAATTATGCTTCCTGTAGATTTTTAAGTTATTTAAATGCCTTTTTATGCTTTCCTGTAGTCTTTAAGTTTAATTTCCCGTGCCTTTTATTTTTTTTCCCATAGATTTAAGTTTTCCTTTGTTTAATTTGCATTAATTTCCCGTAGTTTTAGAAAACCCATTAAATCTTCTTCCATTAAATCTTCTTTCATTCTAGCATTCAAATATCAAACCAACCATCGACTTAGCGATTCACTCCTCGTTGGGGATAAACGACCCGGGAATTCATACTTTCGGATATATACATATTGATTTTCTTTTAAGATTATTAGTATTATATATATAAATATAAATTTAAATTGTTACATACAGTTGAAAATACTTGTATTCATGGTTTATAGCATGTATCTCCCCACGGGATTTAGAAAACATGTAAAGGTGAGACTATGAACTCACCTTGATAAGGTAGTTGATTGATGTCAAAAATGACTCAAATGGAAATAAACAACTTTGTCACGCAACCTGGGGTAATATGTCAAGTCTTAGTTGAATTGTTTCAAAATTTTATTTCATAAAGTTTAACGTAAATGATTTTGGTTTATTAGTTTGTGAAAACATCGTATCACTGTTCGGGCTATCATAATCCAGAGGTCATGTAGTAAACGTTTGAGGAGCTAGGACACTTTAAATCGTAAATCCAGCAACTCATCAAAACGTATACCCAAATGAAAACCCCTCACATGAAATTCCCTAGTAACGTGATACTTGACATATTACTTGACATATTAGAATGTTTACTTGACATAAACGTTGATGAAATTGGCGTTGGTAGGTTGTGTGAGCACGTTTACTTTTGTAATGTAAGTTACGTTACATTATGGATGGAATAAAGAAAAAATCTTCCCATGAAAATGGTTGCATCTAATTTAATAGATGGAAATTACACTGAGGAAAAATTGCATTTAATTTAATAGATGGATAATTACATAGAGGAAAATTATGGGTTGTTATATTCTCCCAACCTTAAAGAAATCTCCTCCCGAGATTTCGTTGGATGTTATAGTGATGTTTGAAAATAGATGTGGATACTTGGAACGAATTTGATCTTCGCGTTCCCACGTAAATTCTGGTCCTCTTTTAGAGTTCCATCTTACTTTGACTATAGGGATACGACTTTGTCTAGTTGCTTGACTTCTCGATCCATAATTTCTACTGGTTCTTCCACAAAGTTGAGTTTGTCATCGAGCTGAAGCTCTTTCATTGGAATGAAAAGGGATTCGTCAGATAGGCATTTCTTTAAATTAGAAACGTGGAAGGTACTGTGGACATTACTAAGCTCTTCAGGAAGCTCAAGTGTGTATGCCACTGGACCGACCCTTTTAAGGATCTTAAATGGTTTAATGTACCAGGGGTTAAGCTTTTCTCGCTTTCCGAATCGGATGACACCTGTCTAAGGTGACACTTTTAACGTAACACGATCTCCAACTTGGAATTCCAAAGGCTTTCTCCTTACATTGGCGTAATTCCTTTGCCGGTCTCTTGCAGCTTGCAAGCGTTGTCGAATTTGTTTTATCTTTTTAGTGGTTTCATGGATTACCTCTGGTCCCGTGAGTTGGAACTTTCCAACTTCGGCCTAGCAGACAGGTGATCTACTCTTTTAACCATAAAGTGCCTCGAATGGTGCTGCCTTAATACTGGCATGGTAACTGTTATTGTA
>BQNB010062315.1:4374-21099 GCA_026074375.1 Tanacetum coccineum | reverse complement strand
TCGACAAAAGAGCTACGCTGATCTTAAAAGAAGATTGACAGAATTTGAGGTAGGTGACAAGGTCATGTTAAAAGTGTCACCAAGGAAACGTTTTGGTAAACGTGGGAAGTTAAGTCCACGATTTGTTGGGCCATTCAAGGTTATCGAAAGAATTGGGCCTGTGGCGTATAAGTTGGAATTGCCCGATAAGCTTTGTGGAATTCATAACACTTTCCATGTCTCTAATCTTAAGAGGTTCTTTGTAAATGATGAGGTGGTCATCCTGTTGGATGAAGTTCAACTCGATGACAAAATGCATTTTGTCGAGGAACCGGTGGAGATTATGGATAGAGAGGTGAAACAGCTCAATCAGAGCTGGATTTCGATCGTTAAAGTTCATTGGAACTCGCGGCGGGGGCCAGAGTTCACATAGGAGCATGAGGACTTCTTTAGGCGCAAGTATCCGCATCTCTTTGCGAGAAGACGCGTGACAAGGCAAGACAAGCGCCGGGACGTCGCTTCCTAAAGGAGGGAAAACTGTAAGAACCCGAACATAAGGTCATTATTTATTTTTACTTATATATTTATTTTCTAAATTATAGAAAAATTTCTATTTTGTTATTTTGTCAATTTTGGAGAAAATCGTCGGATTTAAGAAAAAGTGCTATGCGATAAAGAATTTAACCGTTTTTGAGCAACGAGAAATCAACGACTCCGTATTTTGGCCTCGAATGCCAATTATATCTTTATTTTTATAAAAAAATTTATTTTTATAAAGTTTACATGTGCAACCTAGACGAAAATCGCGTTTTAGGAAAAATTATCGGACTAGAAAAGGTTTTGGGGCCCTAGAATTAAGAGTATTATTAGTTAAGTAGGAATGGGCGTAAGCCCACTCCCTCCCCTCTAAAATCCGGACGAACAAACACACACACACATCCCTTTTTATTTTTTTGGCAACTACTAAATAACCTTATATAAATACAATCATACCTATTAAAAAACACACACTCCTAAAAATAAGAAAACCATCCAAATTCTTGTTCTCCCTTCTCTTTGGTTCGACAACAGTTAACCCAAATCCACCATTTTCATTCTCAAAACTCCACCAAATCTCCTCCAATCAACCCTAAATCACAACAATAATAAACTTTAATTATCCCTCATCTATAAAACTCAATCATGCATGTGTTTGAGAAGTAGTAATTTTTGAAGATCATCAAATTCTAGGGTTTTTATTTGATTGAGGGCTTTAGTGTTATCAAGGAATGAATTAGGAGTGAATGTGATAGGGATTGAGGCAAGAAAATTAATCAAGAGTGTTTGGTTTTGGTGTTGGATTTTCAGCAGCCCACGTCACCACTTAGGTGTTGTGATTGATCATTTTCTCCATTCTATTTTGTGTGGTAAATCTCCTTTTAAAACCCTAACTTGTTGTTTTAATTTTCTAGTGAGTGCATGTTATTGATTTTTTACTTTTATGATCATGCAAGTAATTTTTATAATTGATCTTGGTCAGTTAATGTATGTGAGGTATAATGGTTATAGGATAGATTGCATTGAAGTATTTTGGCCTTGTGATGGCTCAATTGAGGATTTAGATGTGTTATTGATTGATTTAGAATAGGATTTTGCGGACTCTTTTGGGGACAGCGGGTTGTCGAGCCTTGTTCTCAAAAATTTTGGCTTGTGCCTACTGATATTATTTGATATTTGGAAAATAGACTCTTAGGGGATCATGTGGTGTGTTGGATGCTTAACCATCTCCTCCGGATGAAGGAGATATGGTCAAAATACGATCATAGGTAAAATCTGAACCTTTGAATATAAAACGTGTTAATCTCCAGGTTTTTGAACTAAAGGCTTGGGTTTTAAGGCATGGGTTAGTACTAGACATCTTAGGAAAGCTCTAACACTTGTCCTCACATCCATTGCTATTGTAGAGAAAGAATTATGCACTTTTCCGTAAAGGATAGAATTTCAGCCAACTTTCTGGTTTGACCTTCAGTTAAAAAAAATCCATTTCCCGTGGATTGGTAAATGGTTTAGTTGATTGGCCAAATGTTTTGGAAACTAGACTCATTTAGTTTTCCATGGGTGAAAACCTCACATTCATATCTTTTATGGTTTGAGAGATATGGTCCTGTGAATGTGACTAAAATTCTGCAACGTAAGTTTTTCTGCCTTTCTTGTGAAATAAAAATTGTGACCACTTAGTAAAAGTTAAGATTGGATAAGCGATACTTAGTAGGCACTTAATTGAGTATAAGTGCAGGTCATATACTAATTTAGAGATAGAAATACATAGGTTAAATCTCGGTTCAATGTTGCACATGTTTTGCATTTTTATAAACTAGTTATTATATAACTATATGTAAGTATTGGAATACTTTATAATATTATGTCGCGACTTATTATGTAGGTCCCGAATAATTTCTTGGAGTTTCTCGTGGTTTCAATTTCTCGATTGCTCTCGTCTCTTCTTTACTTGGTGAGTTCATAGCCTCGCCTTTACTTTTACTGTTTTATTGAAAACCCGCGAGGGAGATACATGCTTGTTTTGAAAATTGAACACAAGATTGTTTGGTATGCTGGACCCGTTCCTGAATTATATTTTGCGTGAGAACAATAGCTAAAAGTCCTAATTTCATAAACCATTTAATTACTTAGGTTAGTAAGCGCTAATACATTTTGATAGATCTATTGGGGTTGACATCCCCGTCCGGGGTCTGGATCCATTGCGGGAACACCCTTGAACGGACGATTTGTGATTAGAGAAATGAGGTATATTGGCGATGATACCTCGTGTGGGCCCCAAAGAGGCGCTAAAATTGTTTAACTGACATATGGGGTAATTTATTACATATGTGGTTGATGTTAACGCTTGCGGTGTCATGAGCTCGGTGCAAATATTTATATAACTTGTTTGATCCACAATGTTATAAGATGATGTATAAAATAAAACTTGTGTTCATATTATGGTTTATGAAAACTCTATGAATTCACTCAACGTTTCATTGACTTTTTAGCATGTTTTATCTCAGGTAATCAAGGATGATGGATGATTTGAAGCTCACGAGGATGGTCTCGCGTGGTTTATGTTTGAACTTTGAATTATCCCCATGTTAATCAACCATTGTTATTTTGGATTTATCCAAGGTAACAAACTCTTTACAAGGTAAAGAATCGATCAAGGCGTGGGATCAACAAGTTCAAACATTGTTATTTTGGATTTATCCAAGGTAACAAACTCTTTACAAGGTAAAGAATCGATCAAGGCGTGGGATCAACAACATTTGCCTTTCCATAAAGGTAGCGAATCTCACAATCGTAATCTGCGAGTAATTCTAACCAACGGCGTTGTCTCATGTTCAACTCTTTCTGATCAAGGATATGCTGAAGACTTTTATGATCAGTGAACACAGTACACTTTGTGCCATACAGATAGTGTCTCCAAATTTTAAGAGCGAACACTACTGCTCCTAATTCGAGGTCGTGTGTGGTATAGTTCTCTTCATGAGGCTTGAGTTGTCGAGATGCATATGCAATAACTTTTTCTCTTTGCATTAACACCGCTCCTAGACCTTGATGTGATGCATCACAGTAAATGACAAAGTCATCGTTTCCTTCTGGTAATGCTAAGATTGGAGCTTCACATAATTTTTGTTTTAGCAGTTGGAAGGCTGACTCTTGGTTTTCTCCCCAGATATACTTCTTGTTTTTCTGGGTTAATTCAGTCAAAGGCTTTGCAATCTTCGAAAAACCTTCGATGAATCTCTGATAGTAGCCGGCGAGTCCTAAGAATTGGCGTACTTCTGTGGGTGTGGTAGGAGATGCCCAATTCTTAACTGCTTCAATCTTGGCGGGGTCAACGTGAATTCCTCGACTATCAATCACGTGCTCGAGAAATTGCACGATACTGATCCAGAAATCACACTTGGAGAACTTGGCATATAATTTCTCCTTTTTGAGTAATTCCAAGATTATTCTCAGGTGATCTGCGTGTTCTTCTTTGTTACGAGAGTAGATGAGAATATCATCGATGAACACTATCACAAATTTATCCAAGTATGGTTTACACACACGGTTCATGAGATCCATGAACACAGCAGGTGCGTTAGTTAAACCAAATGGCATCACTTGAAATTCATAGTGTCCGTATCTCGTTCTGAAAGCAGTCTTGGGAATATCTTTGTCCCTGACTCTCAGTTGATGATAGCCTAATCTTAAGTCAATTTTTGAGTAAACACTCGAACCTTGAAGTTGGTCGAATAAGTCATCGATCCTGGGTAATGGGTA
Organism: Tanacetum coccineum; assembly: GCA_026074375.1. Taxonomy (NCBI): domain Eukaryota; kingdom Viridiplantae; phylum Streptophyta; class Magnoliopsida; order Asterales; family Asteraceae; genus Tanacetum; species Tanacetum coccineum. Next base: position 16,821 of record BQNB010062315.1, on the reverse strand, counting down.
ACGATTCTTTAAAGTGAGTTTATTCAACTCTTGGTAATCGATACACATTCTGAAAGATCCGTCTTTCTTTTTAACAAATAAGACAGGAGCTCCCCAAGGCGAAGTACTTGGTCGGATAAAACCTCGGTCTGCTAACTCTTGTAGTTGGTTTGATAGTTCCTGCATTTCTGAAGGAGCTAATCTGTAAGGTGCTCGGGCTACTGGTGCCGCTCCTGGAATTAAATCGATTTGGAATTCTACTTGGCGAACCGGAGGAAGGCCGGGTAGATTTTCAGGAAAGACTTCCAGAAATTCTCTGACTACCGGTATATCTTCTAGTCGTTTTTCATCTGACTTTTTCTCCATTACTTGGGCTATGAAAACTTGATATCCTCTGGATATATATCTTATATATACCTTTTCGGTTTTTTATACAGGTTATGAGATTTCAGTCGGGTTTTACTTGGTCACCTCTGGAATGATGAATGTTTGTCGATGGGGAATGTGGACGATTTCTCGTCACAGATGATACTAGATGATACTTGGTATAACCATTCCATAACATTGACTCGTTAAAACTACCGAGTATTTTTTTTTGATCGGCATAGGGACAAATTTTCGAAAGTTGGTTTAACAAAGTCAGGGTTGCAACCCTGAATAACGGTGTTTTGCTTACTAGGTTTCCGTCAGCCATTTCGATATTGTAAACTGTTATCTATTGAATGGGTAAGATTATTTAGCATAGAGGCAAGAGATACGGATACGAGCTTTTATTTGGCTTCAGAATCAAATAAATACTTTAGCTAAGTGTTGGTTTGAAGGAGATACCCGTGACTAGTTCGGGTTTTGATGTGCATTCCTATCCCTTAGCATGTAGGCTCTTTGGGCATTGTTGTTGGTGGTCTTTCGACACTGATTTGCATAATGCCCTTTCTCTCCATAGGCATGACAAATAACTGTCACTAGTAGCAGATTACTTCCAGTGGCTGGCCCTTTGTTTATGCAGTTCTTGGTCAGATGGCCCACCTTGTTGCAAATATTACACTTAACAGTGCAAGGTCCTGTGTGATGCAGAGTACATTTCTTACACAAGGGACGGTTTCCAGTATATCCATTATTTTTAGTTGGAGTAACAGCATAAGCCCTGAAGGTTTCCTGTCTTCTATTCTGATGTGGTTGGTAATTATTGTAGCGGTTGTTGGTGTTACGGTAGTTGTTGTTGTTGAAAGTTCTTCTGTCATTAAAATTTTTGTTTGTGATCACTTGATACTTGCACCGGAGTGTGTTTTGTTACCTGATCCATTAGCCTCTGGGCTATGTTAATGGCTTCCTCTAGAGTTTGAGATTTAGAGGCGGTAACATTCCCTTCAATACTTCGAGGCAATCCCCCAACAAAAACTTCCATCATTTTCTCAAAATCTGGCACCATAGTGGGATATAAGGTTGCCAATTCTTGGAATCTTCTCACATATGTCTTGAGATCATTCCCCTTCACAGTCATATGCTGAAATTCGTCTTCCATCTTCTGGACTTCAGTTCGGGGACAATACTTCTTTATCAAAAGTTTCTTGAATTCAACCCAGGTAATCTTGTAAGCTTCTTCTATCCTAATAGGTTGGGCAAAAGAATTCCACCAAGATAGAGCTTCTTCAGTTAAAGTACCAGTAGCAAACTTTACCTTGCAGTCTTCGGTACAGTTGCTACAGGAAAACACTGATTCAGTTCTTTCAAACCAGCGGATGAGACCAATAGCGCCTTCCGTACCTTTGAAGTTGATAGGTTGGCAGCTCATGAACTCTTTGTAGCTACATTGTCTTGCTACAGGAGCTTCTCTTGGTCTGGTGGTATTATCAGTATTTGCCATGTTAGCGGCTTGTGCTTCCAGAGCTGCGGAAACACTATCAGCAACTAGTTTCTTGATGGCAGCCTGAGTCATGGCTGGTGCTTCAGATGTTGACATCCTTTTGGGAGGCATTCTATCAACATAAGATAACACGTAATAAGAATGATATCACAAGTCTTAAAATGATTAAAGTTCAAAAATAAACATTGTCACAATAGTGATATCGAAATCATAGATAATTCATATCAAATAAGTATCTATGATTTATTTAGAAGTCATGGTATGATTCATAATGATGAAGACGGAGATGATGATATAAGAGAAGTTGTTTTAGGATGGATATATCGGTATTATGAAACAACAAGGTATAACGGGATTGCCATTGTATTATATCATGAACAACTTGCCTTTGTACTGTACATAGTTAAAATTTGACAAGTGTTGTTATTTATACCACACATCCCGTGGCTAGGTTAAAAGCTATAACTAGTATCTAATCTAGTAGTCCGATGGTCCTTCCTGATTGTTTCTGAGTTCATAGATTGCATTCAGAAGACTCTCCTTGTCTGCTTGGTGATGGACTTGGATTTCTTCGATGATTTGTTCTAGATTAGCAATCTTGAAGCGAGCAAGAGCAATCTTGTTGTTATTTCCCATTTGCTTTCTTTGAAGTTTAGCAATTCAAGCATGAGCCTTTTGGAGTTCAGCTTCCAGATTGTCAAAATCTTGTTATATAATCACCCGACCTTTTCTAAGACCGTCTATTTTGTCTTTTATTGCTTAATGCGGGTAAGAGAGAGTTCATCCAGGTGATTCAAAATTTCCTCAATTTGCTCCTTGTGACATTCTAGACTTGTCTTACAAGAGCTTTCTCCCATCTTAAATTCTTAAGGTAGGGCAGAAGTAGACGAGAATGATTAGTTATGGCCTTGTTTCTTAGGTGACAATAATTCCTCCGGAAGAAAGAATTCTTGAGGATTAAACATTGAAGATGGAGGCATAATAGTTGGTGGTGGAATAGGTGATTCTTTAGCATAGTATGCATGCATGACCTTCATATAGGGGTCATCATGAAAAAGCAAAAGAGTTAGTGAAACTATTAGAACTACACCAAATGAGTTATTTGAAGAGCTAGAATAAGTTTTTTCTAGTGAAGCTAGGACATAGTCCGGGGAAGCCGGGATAAAGTCTGGAAAGTTGGAGGAAAAAGCATCCTCAATGTTGAAAGTAGGATGGTTGGGAGAAGACATCACTCTGTTAACAGCCCAATAGTAAATAACATAAGTTATTTATATAATAGTATAATAGTTATGTATCTTTACATACTATTCAGGAATTGTAAGAGGTGTTTCCTGGTGAGGCTGGGAATAGTCTGGTGAAGCCGGGGTATAGTCAGGAGTATTTATAGAGGAAAAAGCATCCTCAACATCGGAATCAGATGGGACGATAATAGGGTAGATATAGTCAGGAGTAGACATAATTCTGTAACAACCCAGTGGAAAATAACATAAGTTGTTTATATAATAGTTATGTATCTTTACATACTATTCAGGAAATGTAGTGACACAGAGGATTTTCTTAGATGGAAAATGTAGTTTAAAGATTAAGGTTTTAACTTGTTTCATAAATCCGTGGCTCTTGATACCAATTTTTAACCCCCGATAGTGACATTAGCAGTGAAAAACTAATTTGGTGAGTATACTTCATGGAATTCAACAGTCATAATCATAGAAAATGACTCAAAAGAGACGTTTTGGAAAATTTAGTTATCATTTAATAATATATCAGAGATTTACAAAAGAGGGCCCAAAGTACATTGAAAACATAAAGTTTGAATGATAACAAGTTTAGACGTCCTCAAGTCCAATGCCACTCCGTGCCATAGGTTGCTCAATTACCTAAGATAAACATGCTAAAAAGGTCAACACAAATGTTGGGTGAAATTCACAAGTTTGAAATGTAATAGTTGAATATAAGTTAATGTAATAGTAATAATTGCAACGAATACAATTATCATGGTAAACAATATTATATTATTGCACTAAGCTCTGACACGAAGCTCTTAAGTAAATGTTATTCATAAGTAAATGCCCAAGCGGTGCTTTGCCAAACACCTCTTTAAGTTCCTCAAAGAATGCGTTGCTGCCATGTATTACCAGATGCTGGACGGGGAGTTAAATCCTAATAGTCTATTCAAGGCATTCGCGATTTACTTCGCAAAGTAAATTATATGGTTCTTGGGATAGTGGGGCCTTAATGGCAAATGGAGGTACTAGGAAATATTTATCAGGATAGCATACAAGTTGTAAATACTTGTTATTCACTGTTTAAAACATGTTTATCACTAAGGGATTTAGTAAACATGTAATGGTGGGAGCTATGACCTCACCATTCGATAATGTTAGTTGATTGATGTCTAATGTGACCTTAAATGGAAATAAACGGCTTCGTCACGCAACCTGGGATAATATGTCAAGTCTTAGTTTGATTGTATCAAAACTTTATTTCATAAAATTTATCGTAAATGATTTTGGTTTATTAGTTTGTGAAAACATCGTAGATCACTGTTCGGCTATCATAATCTAGAGGTCTTGTAGTAACGTTTGAGTAGCTAGGACACTTAAAATAAAATCAAAAACTCGTCAATACGTCTACCAAATGAAGCCCTCACTTGAATTCCTAGTAACGTGATACGTTATAACTTAAATGATAGGATTTTATCTTTTTAAGTTTCTTTAAAAGCTAGTAGATTATGTTAAATATATAACATAATTATTTTATTGTGTTTCGATCGACGAATGATAACGACAAATGTGTCGGGCTTTAATAAAATCGAGTCTTATAATATTTAAATATATTTTTATAATTAATATAAAAATATTACATTTTATACCCTTAAGAATACGATAATGACATTATATACTCTTGGTATATATTAATTACACTTTTAACCCTTTAATTATATTTTTAAAACATAAACGCTTAACTTTCAAGTATGGAAAAATAGGTTCTTGTGGTTTTAAGTTTAGGATAATTACACTTTTGGCCCAAAAAGTTAATAGTTTCAAAATTTACAATATATACCCCTCATGCATAAAAAGATTTGCGTTTATAGTCCAAAATCCATATACTTTGTATTTTTAAATCCGATTTCATTTTGTAGCGTTTAGCTTATTACTATAAGCTAAAATAAGTAAGTTTTACGAGCTCGTAGCTTATGAAAAGAGCTTATGAGCTTAAAAATCAAAAATGGGCATGTTTTGTTTAGAAACAATAACTCGATGAGTTAGGGCTTTTAGGATTAGTTTTAATGATTATAAAAGTGATAAGTGAGCTTAAAGGTTATTTAAGGCACAATTTGGTTTAGGAAAACCAAACAAATGATTTAGCTTGATCAAATGATTATAACAAAGCTTAAACATGATCTAAAATGTGACAAGAGGTTTATAGATCGAATGGGTTGATATGGGTCGAAAATGATGAAATGTAACCCAAAAGCTTGGAGATGAATCAAAAACTCTTCTTTTCTTATTCCTTGGTTCCAAGATAGCTTAAACCTTCTTTCTTATCTTCTATGGCTTGGTTAGAACATGATTTTGAGGTAGTGTTTGATTTTAATGGTGAGTTTTAAAAGAGTGTATGTATGCGTGTATATATAGGGTTGAAATAAGAGTGGTGACCAAGTTTGTGTAGAGTAGTGGCCAAGTTGTGAAGAGTGGTGGCCAAGGGTTAGCTAGGTGTGACTATTAGAAGTTAGGAATAGATTAGAGAGGTGTTAGGAGGTAGAGAGGGGTTTGGTTAACAAGGATGGTGACAAGGAGGTTACTTGGGGCTCAAGGTGACTAATAGCTTACAAGGAGGTGAAGGAGGCTAGCAAGGTGGTGACAAGGTGCTAGGCAAGGTGGTGACAAGGTGTGGAGGGTGCTAGCTTGGTTAAGACTTAGTTTAAAACTAGTTAAGGGGTGTCGGGTTTGCTAGGGTTTTGGGTTAGGGTTTTAGGTTTAGCCGAGTATGTAGAGTGAAATAGAGGGAAAGAAATGTTTAAATGTGGTGCATTGGAGTGTTGTAACTTATGCTTAAGAGGTGGTACGAAATCTACGAAGAAATTGGAAGGAAAATGCATATTTTGAATTGTGTGCTATATCGGGTTATACATTGAGCTTAAAGAAGTTGTACTAGGGTTTTGGAGGGAAAAGGTATTCGAATCTCATGCATTGATAACTTGTACACATGCCTTATTAGCTTGTACATTTGTATTGAATGGAAACATTACATGTAGTTAGGGTTTTGTTATAAACGTTAACGTTTAAAATCCGTTTTGATATAACGTTATGAAAAGTACGTTAAATAGATAACGTATGGATTTTAGAATATATTACTTGACATATTAGAATGTTTACTTGACATATTAGAATGTTTACTTGACATAAACCTTGATGAAATTGGTGTTGGTAGGTTGCGTGAGCACGTTTACTTTTGTAATGTAAGTTATGTTACATTATGGATGGAATAAAGCAAAAATCTTCCCATGAAAATGGTTGCATCTAATTTAATAGATGGAAATTACTCTAAGAAAAAATTGCATCTAATTTAATAGATGGATAATTACATAGAGGAAAATTATGGGTTGTTATAATATGCCTCTTCGAGATAAGTAATCATTACACTGAATAAACAAACCAACTTCTAATCGAATTAATGATGGCTAATACAGTTTTCTGTCATAAGGCTCGACCACTCTTTTTTTCTGTTAATTTGCTTGCTTGGGTTAAAGTGTCTTTAATTGATTGTAGTCACCAACCAAACCCGTGCCAGTCTCTCAGGCTGAAAACCCCCTTTTACCTGTTAGAATTAGGATTAACTTAGGATTAGCATAGGTTTAACTTAGATTAGATAACTAAAATATTAATAAATTAAGAGATTTAACCTCGCTTCAAGTGTTAGAAACCCTACTTACCATGAATCTACCACCGACCGGGTACACTGCTCGTTAAAGTGTTGTTTTTCGTTTAGTCGGCAAAATATAAATTTAAAAGTTGAATCATAAAAATATACACCACACAACGACACATCAAGTTTTTGGTGCCGTTGCTGAGGAGTGAAACTTAATCTTGATTTTTATTTTATATTTTGGTTTTTAGATTACATCTAACCCTTAGGAGCAGTGTAAATTAGATTAGTTTATATTCTTGTATATTCTGTAAATTTTTGTATACTTGTTAGTTTAATTGTTTGCTTGTATATTTGTGTGTTTAATTTAATTGTTTTCCTAATACAATGTTCTGGTAGATAACTCGATACGGTGTATCCACTTCCATTGGATACGGCGTATCTAACTTTTTGTCTAATACAGCGTATTCACTCAACTGATTAATACGGCGTATCCACTTCCATTGGATACGGCGTATCGATCATCTGAAACAGAATCAGAATCCTAAGTTTTCATATTTGATTTTCGTGCTAATTTTTTTTCTATCTTTCTTTAGAGCAAATCCTGTTGATATTTTTACCTTTGTTGTAGAAAATACTTATCAAAGCTAGTTGATTGAAGAAGGAACTACAAGAAGTCATGGCTGGACCAATTCTAAGTGAAAACATAGAAAAAGCTCAAACTGAATCAAATCTTTCTATCACCAGTAACGATATTAACACTGAACTTAACAAGGAATTTTTGGAAGAATCATAAAAGAATGCATACCACGGATGGATTGACGAAGACGTAATGAACCACATCGCTAAGGTGCTTAAAATGGTTGATTTAATTTACGTTCCCGGTGTGGATTCCCATCAACTATGAATTAAAGTCTTTCCTCTCTCACTTGTTGATGATGCAAGACAATGGTGGATAAACGTGGGGGAAGGAAAAATCACCGTTTGGGAAGAACTTGTTGAGAATTTTTTTTGTAAATTTTATCCCGATTCATACGATGGAGATGAAGAAATGTTGGACGATGGAGACAACTGGGGAATTGATCCGCTTGAATTCATATCGCGAGTAAATTCATCATTTGATAAGCATATGAAAATTGATGGAAGAACAAAAACAGTATTGTTTCATGCTTGGATGAATGGGAGTTGGAATAAGAGACGAATGGATGATAGCATCTTGAGTCGTAACAAAACTACTATTGGCTCGTTCTTCAAACCATATCTAATAACACGTAGAAAGAGCGACACCGAAAAGGAAGATGAACAAAGTCAGACAAAGCAAAAATATAGCAACACATCCAATTCTATTGATGAGCAACCTAACAAAATAATGAACAAAGCAGAAAAGTTTGAAGCTGTTCAGTACTCTCTTGGACCCAACGAATAATATATTGCTATAAGAGGATATGAATTTGATACTTGGGAAAGAAACGAAGATAATATGTCAATAATCTACAAAGATATTTTTTAGAAAAAAGATGAAGGATGGAAGGTGACACGCACCAAGTGAAAGAAAAACTAAAGAAAAGTCTAACTTAAAGACTTCGCTATAAACAAAAGTGCTTCCCGTGAGACAACCCGGAATGTTATTTAATTTTATTGAGTCTGTCTTCCCAGACATCAATACGGTGTATCCGCTCCATACCATACGACGTATTAATTGTCTGAACGTTATCAGTCTTTACTTTTTATGCACTTTAAAAATATTATTGTCAGTTCTGGCAATACAGCGTATTTATGCACATGATACGGAGCAAGTTTATGAGTGAATTGGCAAAGAGACATGAAGAAAACTCCAATTTGATTAAAGAAATCTGAGCTTCGACAGATGCTGCCATTCGTAACCAAGGAGCATCTATTAAAACTTTAGAAATCCAAATTGAGCAAATAAGCAAGGTACTACAGGAAAGAGGATTTGGAAGTCTACCTAGCTCTACTGATGTAAACCCGAGAGATCAAGTCAAGTCGATTTCAACTACTATTGAAGCTGATTCATACCCGATACGCCGTATTGGATCTTCTCAATACGCCATATCCACTGGACAGAACCGTACACTGATGTACATAACAAGACAAATGATGATTCCGTTTCCAAGTCGTTTGAATGGTTACTATTGTGAAGAAAAGAAGGGATCATATGGACCAAAATTCTCAAAAGCTTACTCTGAAGCTTCACATATCAATAATTCCATACCCAGAAAGGAAAAAGACCCAGGGGTTATTCATCACTTATCGTGCTTTTAATAATAATGTTTGCTTTGATAATACCCTTGTTAACTTAGGAGCTAGCATTAGTGTTATGCCTCTCTCGACCTACCTTAACTTAGGATTTGGAAAATTAGCTCACACTAAGTTAACAGTAGAATTAGCTGATAGGACTGTGAAATATCCAAAAGGAATAGCTGAAAACGTGCTAGTAAGTATTGGTAAATTTGTTTTCCCAGTAGACTTTGCAATTCTAGATATGCCCGAGGATATCAAAGTGTCATTGATCCTCGGAAGACCATTTTTATCTACCGCCCGTGCTAAGATTGATGTTTTACAAAAGAAAGATAACTTTACGGGTCGGGGCGGGGAGGTAAGGATATTTTTCCACAAGAGTTTAAACATCCTACAGTTTAAATAAGAGGGTCTACAAGCTAAGTTTGAGAGAAATAATAAGAACATGATTTAGAACTAGGCTTATGGAGAAAATTAGTAGTTTAAATTAGATCATTAGAACCCGTTTCTGTGAGCCATTACATAGAACTATATGATCTAAATGACATTTGAGCTTAAGGAGAAATCAAGGTGGAATGATATTAATGCCCACCACTAAGGTAGGTGAGTAATTGGGAATGTAGAACCAGGGATGATGACCTTGATGGCTGAATTGATGATTACCCTAGTTAATGGCGATTGTAGAAGAAGATCCCTATAGATTGTGCATCACAACTACGTTTCTCCTTGCATGATAGATTAGAAATTACGCATTCAAACTTTCCCAGTCATTGTATGTCCATGAGATGTCCAAAAAGTTTCATATTCTTTAATGACAGATAAGAATGGTGTATCAAAGGAATAAAGTTATAAGAGCATTAAGTGTATGAGCTTATTTTTGTTGGAAACCTTTTCTGTTGTGACGGATTTTGCAGTTTTTATAAATATGGATGATATTATCGTGGAATGAAGGAATTGGCTATGTAATTTTGTGAACCGTTTTATGAATGTTGGAAATAAAACAAGACGGTTTCGAAAGGGATGATTACATTTACAATGGTAATGAAGAAGTAACTTACCAAATGGTGCAGTCACATCCGAGGTTTAAACTCCACACTAATGAACAATGCAACAAGATCCTACCATTACTGAAGGTAAGTGAAGAGGATAAGATGAATGGAATCTCACATTCATACCAAAAGCTTAAGGAGTTCTACAAAGGAGTATTAAATTTAGGACCTGATTACATTCGAGATGCGAAGATGGAAGAATGGCTCACACGCGGGCACGTTAGCGTGCATAAGATAGAATGAATGAAGAGAAGCTGAAGAAAAGTTTAACTTAAAGACTTCGCTGTAAACAAAAGTGCTTCCCGGGAGATAACCCGAATCGTTATTTTAACTTATCGAGTCGTCGTTTCCAGACATGATAAGCGTATCCGCTCCATACCATATTATCCCTCAAACGACGTATTGTATTGCTGGACGTATTAGTCTTTAACTTTTTAGCACTTGAAAACATAATTGTCAGTTCTGCAAGACGACGTATTCATTGGCCACCTGAGAATGCGTATTCAACCAAACTGACCCTTATTTAGTTAGTTTTAATTTTAGTTTAAATAAACCGTATGTACCAAGATAGGAATGACACGTTTTTTTCCCTAGATTTATACATTACCTCGAGAAAGAAATATCGACAACTATTGGTTGGAGACTTTTACCAATCAGAGATCTTGAAGTGTTGGAATCTTGAAACTTCAAGACGGCTGTTCAACACACATTCTTGCTCAAATAAACTCAACATGGAGAATCTACCGAGCAAATATCAGGGGAGTTTCTCATTCTAATTTTTTTAATTCTCGTATTTAATGTTTTATATATACAACGAGGACGTTGTATAATTCAAGTGGGGGATGGAAATTAGAATACTTTACATTGTCCACATTTTTTCACACTAGAAAAATTAAATTATGCTCCAATTAAAAAAAAAATTCAAGCATACCTTTGTGAAATTACTGATATTAACCCGCACCACAATAACCCTAGTTAGTATTGTGAGATTTAACTATTCTTTCCAAATGTTTTACCCAAAGTCCACAAAAATTTGATGTGTTGTGATGAGTAACTTTTTAGAACTTGAGCTTGGTATATCACTCGAGAGCCAGCAATGATGAGTACTATGAATTTAGATAGAGTAACTAGTTAAATTGGTAAATTTAGGATTACACCCAAATACTCCTTTTTACATTTGCTTATTACTAACAACACCTGGGTTAGTTAAACCGACCATATAAACCTCTTTGTTTACCTCTCACTTTAAAGTAGATACCCTAGAAACAACCCTAGAGTCATACCTTAGGAAATACACAATTGTTAGTTCGTTACACTTTACACCTTAGCCTACCCTGTAGATTAAGTTTATTTAAACAGTTGCTAGTTGCTTAAAGTGTAAAGTTTTTATTTCCCGAGTCTTGTGTCAATTTTGGTACGGTTGGAAAATATTCCTATCGCAAATGAATGTATATTATTAAGTCCAAAACTCTGTATTTTACTAACCAACGCAATAATGTTATTCCGAAGAACGAGGAATTATCGAAGGAATTATCCAGAAATATTATGATCATGAAGATGGTGAAACTACATCGAGTTTCGTGGTATAGTGTTTAAAAAAATCAAAAAAAATTGAAAAATCGCAACAAAAAGAGAAAGAAAAGTTTGAAGATAATCGTTTCGCAACTACCAAAAGAAATTTACACAAGGATCGATTACTCTACGATACAAATCCGTCGATGTCGAGTATTGTTAAGTGGAAGATATCACGGAATATGCCTTGTAAAGTATGTAAAGTATGGGATGATTGGGAAGTTGACCGTGTACGGAACTCCAACTTAGTTGTTGTTTTTATCTAAATGATCAAGACGTTGTAAATAGTTGTGTCTTTATCATGGTAACGGTCGGCAAAAAGTGTCTAACAACTTGTATTTTATACTTAATCATTTGTTTCATAATTTTTATTTAACAAAAATTTAATTCTCTTTCCTGATTATTAACCATGGGTTTTACGCGAATGAGGATGTGATCAAGCGTGCATGTTTATTTCGTCGTTGCGGCCATGTATGCATGTCTCAGCTGCCTTATTGGTTTATTACTATTGGCGAAAGTTAGAAGATTCATACCCTATATTACTCTACTTTTCCTACTCTTTAGCTTATTCGAAGTGGGAGTGAGCAGTCACATGTGTCTATCCTGTAGTTACGGGTGTGTATGTGTGGTCTTTGTCGCTCTCCTGGATTAATGGTATCGATAAAGATTAGTTAGAGCAATCAACCCTAAGCCTTCTCATACAAACCTATATTTGCCTTTATAAACTTGTTACTCCTTAGTTTTAGCGGTGGAGATGTGTATCCTTGCCAAGCTTATGATAGAATATTCGTCACGACCAAGTAGTTGAGCGAATTAGTAACATGTTACCACCTATATTGGTTGAGTGTTTTCATC